>VACF01002481.1:0-91713 GCA_006891605.1 Pleurozium schreberi | reverse complement strand
TTATCTGGATGTCGCAGTCAAGGCACCAGCAGTCGAAGGAGTCGCCCCATTGCATGACAACGGGATGCGGCGACTGCTTCCGGTGAGCTCTGGTATGCCCAAATGTCAGATTCGAAGACGTCCCATCCTTGACGTCAGGTGAATGCCAACCGCATCCTACGTACCCACAAGCAAGACAAATCCACAAATCTTTCTTCGCTCCCGCCTTAACTCTGGACGGGCGACTACGTGTGCAGGATTGACATTGCGGCTGAGACTTTGTCTGAAATCGAGTGCGCAACTTCTCTAATTTCACTCCTCGCTCAACATGTGGGCAGCCCGTGGTCCCGTCCACTTTCGGTGAAAGAGTACTGTCATCCTCGGGAAAYGAAAGCGGTGCCGGAGTCATGGTCTGTGGCGAGGCAATCGGATTGGGCTTTAATTGGCCTCCTTGTTGAGTATTCCTATTGTTTCTCTGCTTCTTCYTCTGCTTCTTCCTTTGCTTCTCTCCCATGACCCTTCTCTGTTCCTTGCTCTGCAAATCGCAATAGAGCATCACCAACCAGTTCAAGAGCTCACGTTTAAGTGAAACCCTCAATCAACCAAATAGAAAAGCTTCGCTGATAGGAAACTGCCCAATCTCTGCCCCAGGAAAATGGAACAAAGGCGAAAGAGGAGTGAAATAGATTTAGAACACAGATCAGGAAGTAGTGGGTGAAGCATTAGCTCCAAGGCAATACCCACCCAAAACCTCCACCGGAGTGCTACAACGGCAACGTAACGTCCGTTGTCACCTTCGAAACTTCAAACAGAACACGGGGAAAAGCAAAAATTAACTGGCTCGGGGCAACAAAACCGTACCCTAAAGCTCGGGGCCAATCTCTGCGAGAAGAAAGATGAGCGGGTCTGTTCTTACTGAGGAGCGGCGGCTCCGAAGTACTCGCGCATCGCAACGCCAGCAACGCCGAGCAACTTTCTTACGCTCTAGCGCACTTAAGATCGACTTCTCGTAAGATCATCTGCAGACAAGAAGCGAATGATGCTTAATTGGATAGACTAGAATACGCTGCATGGGCCGCTSATTCAATTCATTCCCGAAGGCAATTTCACCAATGAAGGTCACAAGGCAGCATCCGATACGACATCCGACTACGGRTACTAAATGGCTTTTCAAGACCTCGGTACGTGCGCGAGGGTATGGTGGCGATTGTAACCTAAATCTTGGCTTCCACGCAGTCAGTAACATCGAACCAGCAGCCACGCTCTCTCCACGAATGCATTTGCAACACTTGAGTTAATCTCTATGAATCACCACCTCCGTAGTAAACAACTTGGCTCTCCAGCACATCGGCTACATAGACCCCCACCGCAGTAAGTGACGCCAGCGCAAACCCTAACCTAAGTGAAATACCACTGTCGTTCCCAACGATGAGTGTTCCCCAAAATACCCTCTCTTCACTCCGCAGGGCGACCACAACATGGCCAAACGRGGCTTTTCCCCAATAAAATGATGCAAATTCCAGAAATGACGCAAATTCCAGGAAAGCTGCCCGCGCTCCGAAGAAAGAAAGCTTGTGTTCCTGATGCGTACTTGCAACGGAGCTGCAGGAGGCTGTTGCCGACATCTCATGGACTGCGTTGAGAGGGTGATTGTGGAGTGTGGATGTCCCGTTGCCGAATGTGTCCTGATAGTGGGCGCTGAAAATACAAAAATCATTGGGTGGTGAGAGCTTGGGAAGGGCGAATTTCTAAGTTTACTACTCACACGTATTCCAGTGAGGAAGTGGCACCGGATACGCTAGAGTCTGAGCTTTTGGTGTACTACTTCAAACATTGTGGTGTGCATGGCTTGATCGCAGGTCGCKACAGAAGCCCAGCTCGTGGTTCGGAGCCTAGCCCACCTGTTTTACTCCTTCTCGTTCGTTTTCATCAACTTCTGCAATCATATTTTAGGTCCCATCGCTCTTGATAGTGACTTTGCAGTGGACATCTCGTTGGCGGAAGTGACGCGGGCGTTTGATTAAAGATTCAAGCAGGTTTTCGGATGTCTGGTCGTTGAGTGCTTCTGTGCTTGTGTAGCTTCCTCGTTTTAGGGTTGGATTTCTTGATATGATGAGATGATGCATGAGTAACTTTCGTTTTGCAGATACGCAGTTGCAGAAATGCCGAATAGGGAAACTGATATGTCATATGTACCAGATCAAAACAAGCACCTGACTCGCCTCAAATGCGATTGAAGCTGGCGAACATCTGCTGAAGCGGTACTCAAGCTTGCTCTCTGTCCATTGAGTACTCTTGTGCACTTTGAGTATTAGATTTAGATTCCACCTGGGTCATTGCCGTTGCCTTTTGCGGATGCCAAGCGTGCATTGTGGCCATCCTCTCAAACATGCTTGAGTAGTAGTGGCGTGGCACCTTGTGAGAGTTCGAGCTAAGCGTTATTTAGAGCACAGCCATGCCAATTCAGAGCATATCAAGTGCAATTAAGGCTTTAACATACTGTCACTTGTGAAGACCGTAGTCCATTGGCTTAAGGGGTTCTTCCTCGTTCTAACTGAGCTCAGTTTTGTAAAACATGTTATGAGGGATTCCATTTCATACCAATTCAGAGGGTTCTCCACAAGGGTCCATTAGAATGTATCATGTGAAGATGTCCATGAAATTGCTGCAAGAAAGTTGTTTTGCAAGTACCTCGTTCCATGATTCGAGCCTCCGTTGCGTGCCGAGAGGAAGGGAACGTGGTGAAGCAGTATCGTATGAAGTGTGGTGACTTTGGTTGAGTTTTTTGTTATCGCTTCGAGAAAGATTTGGATGCGGATCCTTCCTGTACGTGGCAGATGATGCTCTCAGCTCTGTTGCTGCAGAAACCAATCCCCAGGTGACCTGTGCGTGTTCCAAGGGTGGTCGATGATTGTTTCCATGTGGGGGTCATTTCAAATAGCAAGATTAGGGTTCGGCATTATGTTCTCGTGTGTCTTGTTGATGTAATTACGGGAATGCTTGCAGGAGGGACCAGTACCACCCTGCGACCACAYGTAGACTGGGGCGGTCCGGTTGGMTATTGAAGTTGACGACCGTGCCCATTATTCGCAAATTACACGTACGTTTTCCTGATTTCATGACAGCCGCCTATTGAAACTTATTCTGCACATTGATGCATACGCATTACATTCTAGAGCCGTGTTGATCGCCCACTTTTTTCACTGTGGTTTGCGGTAATTCCACTTCCCTGTAATAACTGACTGAGTATCAACGCCTGCATGCTCRAACTCAAGGTGTGAGGATTTGTGCCAAAAGAAAGATGTCACAGAATCAGATCATCTTGGATACCCTGATTCTTCTTCCTTGACTTACCAGTGGAGCCAGGTGTTTGCTGCTCCTTTCGAGTATGTTATTCCAATCGTGTTCTGAGGAGCCTATCTCAGCTCAACGCACCCTTGGATGCATTGAATTCTTGAAGAGTCTCTTAGGGTTACACCGTGACGAGTGTCAACACAGGTGTGAATGCGGATGGTGTACGCGTGATTATGGGTGCATCATCAGCACGTGGTGAAGCAAACAATGAGTAGCCCGAGTACATGGGGAAGTTAGCTGACCTTACTTTCAACTACTGTAATGTTCTTTGCAGGTTTCATGTTATGAAGGACCTCATCAAGCTATCTCCATGTTTGGATTCAAACTGTCAATTAGCTGTTCAGATACGTTCCATATGCACTCCGGTAAGTTGGCGCACTCCATGTATACTGAAAAAACAAGGTCTAATGTCAAGGTCCATTCTCAAAATCAATATATACACTTTGTGCGAGATTTTAGGTTGTTACACTGCGGTGGATGTTTGCATTTAGGGCAATTGGCAGTTGCAATTGTGGATAGAGGAGACATAACATACAGTGGGTTCTCTGTTACAATGGGAAACCTGGTGGATGACCTTATTGTTCGAGAAGTCTATGAGAGTCTTCTTGCAGCTGTGAAGTCCGGAGAGGTATGTTTATTGCTCAACTGCAGTCGAATTTGAAAGCAACTGGAAGTTGGAAAGAAGGTTCTGTGCATACACTTGGATCTGTTTCTAACTGTTTGGATTTTCTAAAGGAATGAATTTATTGGCTCTGGACCGCAGGGAAAGAGGCTTTGCATCGACAGAAGCTAACTTACTGTGAGGCTGAGTAGCTACCTTACTTGAAAATTGAGMCACTTTAAAGATTCAAAAAAGGAAGAAAGATACAGTATTCCTTGATCACCGTTCSGGATTCCTCATTTCCTCATGCTTTTGTTAAAAAGAGCCTCTTGTAGCGTAGCTGCTTGTTAAGTGTGCACATGAGCAGAAAATACAAATTCTTCCAAAACTCTTCCAAATTTGTTAGTTTTATGTTTGTGATCTCTACAATTKCATTTTTATGTAAGCTCATAAAGATGATTTGACTTAAATTCGTTTAGGATTATCAAATTGGAGATTCTTTCAGAAGTATTCTGTACTTTGACGTGTGGCTACCTTGTGCTTGTGCTGTATTCCAACTTGCGTGGAAATTTTCTCGCAACGGCCAATAGTTTAAACCAAATTTAAGGCATTCCAGTGATGGGAGACATGTTCAAATGCTTAGTTGAATGTTGTTAAGTATGTGGTGAATACTCCTAACTGTGGCATTGTTGCAGAAAAGAAAATTTAGTTTCGTGCCAAGGAATGTGCATGTTTTGATGAAAGAGCCATGGTATAATTAGAAATTGAAAACTCATTGTTACATTGTTAGTTTGTATACTGTCCAAGACATTTTTTAAGACACTTAGAATCATTTTTTCAATTGTCAACAAGATTCAACAAATATTAAGGTACTTTAAAACATAGGAACCATGCTAAGATGCTTATCCAAATACTTGACATGGGGTTACTTCACCTAGAACTATTATGAAATTTGTTTTCTTAGATGTAGACGCAATAGGTTGGATATATAAGGCTTGATCATAGATGCTAATTGAATCAATATTTAGGAAAAATGCATCTTTCAATGCTTCATTGATTGTTCAAGGTTGAAATCTACTTTGGAGGTTGTACATATTTAGGGATTTAAAGGTAAAAATAATACATTCTTCATTACATACGTTGTATAGGAGTACATTTCTTTAAATGCCAATTTGTGTGTATAAAGAACAATATGTTTTGGTGAATAGAATTGGAAAGAATATTATACAAATTTATTAAAATTCTCAAGATGTTTAGTTTCTGAGGATAACACTTAAATAGACACTAATCATGCTTAATTTTTGTATTGTGAAGGCATTTAGGATTGGAGATTCTCCATCAAAGAGTAGTGTTCTTAGGTTTATGCTTGTTTGAATTTTGGTCCCATTTTTACGAGACAAACTTTTTGATCTAGCATTATAACATTGCTTTGTTGATGAGACATGAATTCAATAGGTAGACAATTCTTATTGAGTACCTAGATTTAGTTCCTTTTCAACTCCAAATTCAATGCATGGAGCAATCATRATTTTTTTTCTAGGTCATGTTTAACCGTGGAATGCCTAAGTAGCCAAAAATTAAGTGGTTGATGGACAACTTTCAAAGAGATTGCAAATCAAATAATGTCTCATCAACAAAGYATTGAGAAATTTGATATTTTTTTGACCCACTACCTTGGTTATTGGCTTCATCATCTTCTCAGTTTCACCCTTGAAGGATGGACCGGTGGCTGTGGAAATCATGCATTTTTGATACCGTGTGACATCATCTACTTTGAAAAGCCAATTATACTCATTGAAAGTCAAAGTACTAGAAAAGATCTTCCCTTTCCACTCCTAATATCTAGGATGAAAAGTTGCAATTCTATCCTACACGGTTTGATTCATCAAGAGGACACAAAACGTCCGCTGTGGCTTTCAAAGGTTAAGCAACAACCATGTTAGATAAAGGCACCAACTCAATCTTGTTTGTATCTCCAAGTCTTTTAATAATTAATTATAGATTTTTTTTTTTTTTTTTGGGGGGGGGCAATCATTTCTAACTTCTTACAGTGTTGTTTCATTTTCAGATTTATTACATCAGCTTTCATGGCATAAAATCTCTTCAAGTCCATTTTCAATAGGCGGCATAATAGAGGGTAGGATTAAAGTCCCCTCTTCCTTGTTCTCAATGATTTCCATAGGATTTTATGTTTTGAGGTGCAGTGGCAGTGGCACAGTCCCATTGACAGGAAGAGCCTTGTCCCCAATTGATAAATGTATCACAACTGCAGTACCTTTGGATTGTTGAGTAACTACGATGGATCTCATTTGCCATCTATGATGCTCATCTGCTGTTGGATGCCACCAGTTCATACAACAACAGGTATCAGTATAAGAAAAAACTTGGGGGCGTTAACCCCTCACCGTCCAAGGGAATCAAAAGTGTCCTCGCATAGTCTGGCAGTCCAATTCAAAGTGTTATAACTTTTGCATCCCATGTTCAAAGTCAATAGAACTTGTCATCTAATCTCCGCTCTCTCCTTTAGTTTGTGTGGTAAAATTTTCTGATATATCCCAAGATGTACTGATTTTTGAGTTCACCAAACTGCCTTTTGATGGCAACAACTTTGAGGCTTGTATCTCCTTCATCCAATGCTTGTATTCAATCAAACTTGTTGGCTTATGTTCCCCTTAACCCCTAAGCAAAAAAAAATTAAATTTATGAAAATATAATTTTATTTTCATTAGTGCTTGGGAGAAAAGTCCTCCGACTCAAAGTAAAAATAGCCAAGACAGGGCATCATGAATGAATTACAAAATAAAAACAAAATACTTTTAAAAATATAATTTCTTATAGAATATATTATTAWCCATATAAATATCTTGTATTTGTTCCATTTAAGTTATTTATGTGAAATTATGGAGATTCTTGTTCTTTTTAGGAAATTGGAGTATCATCTTCCAAAAATAATGCATGGAGGTTGTTTTCCAACTCAATTCCACAAAATTTTATAAAAAAAACAGAAGATTCAAAGAGCCCATATTACTTTCTTTTCATCGTGATTACATAACATCAAGCTAGGGCTACTTTGCAGTGAGAGGTAGGGCTAATTTCATGTGTTAGAGGCCAAAAATTATGACTTGTGATTGGATAAAAGGCTAAAATCACACCAACCCCTTTACACCTAGAGGTTGGGCCAATTTGGTGGTCAAAATATATATTATTTCAAAAAGACATGATCTCACATGGGCCGAGCTCGTTGAATTGGGTGCATTGAAAATGGGAGGACAATTCTTGACCTAGGGGCCAATGTCATATTTCAATTAATAAAAATTATCTCATAAATTATTATTGTTTTCAACAAATCTGATTTGTTGGATTTTGTGCAATTGGCCTCAAGGGGAATTGGCTTGGCCTCATGGTGTTAAGTGACCCTAAAATTTCATCCCCTCTCTCTGTTTTTTCCAATGTTTTTTTGAATTGGCTTGGCTTCATGGCCTCAAGGTGTTTACTTATGGGAGAATTGGCCCATGTTATAATCTTGTTTTAATGCGTACTTGAGTCCGGCCTTTAGCCCAATAGGGACTGAAATTTTGTGAAAGTGGTTTGGAGAGGAATTGGCCCAGCTTCTAGGTGTAAAGCGGCCCTTAACCCCTACACATCCAAGGCTCATTTTGGGCACAAATTGTGAAGAAAACCCAAGTTTTAGGACAATGAGGAAAAAAAAGTACTTTTTCAAAATTCAAACGTACAAATTTGTACTACTACTATGGAAATGTGTGGAAAATATTTCAAAAACTTTGACCACACGGATTGAAAGTTTATAACGTTTGAAGCTAGAAGAAAAAGTTTTTTTGAGCTTGCCCAACAAGGCCAAAAGACTTAAAAATCTCCTAGAGTGAGGTTTTTACACTACACATGGTTATTTTTTTTAAATTTGCATCTTGTATTATGTAAATTCCACACCTACCAAATTTCGGATTAAAGGAGTAGTTTTGTATATGTTACCCAGAGCCACCCAAGCTGCGTGAAATGTTTAGGACAGCATAACTATTGATTCGGGCATCCAATCAGAAAACTTTGAAGTTGGTACATGTTCAAACCTTGAATCAAAACTTAAAAAACATCCATCAAAAAAGGATTTCACACGCACATACCCGAGATTACCTCCGTAGGTTCAACGGTCATTCGGTCCTTTAGCGGTTAAGACAATTCCAATTCTTATAATCTAGTCTTATAAGGAAAAATAGTGTATTTTTTCAATTAAAATGCTAATATCTTGCAATTCATGTGAATGTTTTTTAAAATATTTCTTCCACGCATTCTTGCACTTGTCTACACAAGATCCTATGATTGGATAAGCAATTTTAAAATCAATATTTTAAAATTTAGTCTCTTTATTAGAAAAATAGTATTTTTGAAGTACTTTATGATAAAACATTGAAATAGAACTTTTGAAGGTAATATGCCAACAACTAAAGTAATTATACATGAACAAAATTATATACAAGGATACAAAAATCACATCTATAATCAAAGATTAGAAAACAATATTTCAAAGATATAGTGGTATTGATTCCCTTACATTATTGTGGGATATAATTACAATACCAAATTATTTTGCTTGAAATAAACTAGGATCTCAAAGTTTAGATGTGATTACTGTTAAATAGAATCAAGTTCATCAAAGAAAAAGTGTTYTTTAAGGTGTATGATGTATGTCATCATGGCATTGAAGATGGCTTATAAAGAAGTTGATATGTGATATAGAAAATTTGATTATTTTATTTAAGGTGTAATAAACTTCATGGTCTACTTCTATATTGGAGATCTAGAAATTTGAAGAATGCAATTGCAGGTGTTTAGTGCAAATCTCCCCCCTCTATTTGGGATTGAAGTAGKCTTTGAAAATCTCAAGGCCAATTACAACCTCTGCACAACTAGAGAATCCTATACAATATGCACCTAGAGAGGACAATGCTTCAAGGTACCAAATCTAATTTTTGACGTGATTTGTTACGTCAAACACAGTGGTACAAGTACCCAAGATCACAGGTACGTGAGGTAGTCAKTTATTAGCTAGAAAACMTTCCTTCACRTCATGCACGTCTCAACAGTCTTAAACATGAAGTCAAAGGAGTCCCTTATCAAACATAGTAGTCCAAGTRCACGAGACAATCACCGTTCAAGGTATCAAATCAAATCTTTGATGTAATTTGTAATGTTAAACACAGTGGTACAAATATCCAAGATCACAAGTACATGAGGTAGACAACTATCAGCTCGAAAACATTCTCTCACATCATACAGGTTACAACGTTCTTGAAAATGAAGTCAAAGATGTCCCTTGTCAAATATAGTAATCCAAGTACCCAAGATCACAAGTACATGAGGCTATTGATTACCAGCTAGAAAACATTCCTTTACATCATACAAGGCACAACATTCTTAAACATGTCAGAGGTGTCCTTTCTCTAGTGGCACTAGAAATGGAATATTGTAATGGGATTTATGATCAAACTTCAATTCAATAGTTTCAACCTTGAACCCTAGAATGTTGGCAAGGACAAAAAGTAAACTTATGGTGAATGTGAACGTTTTAAAGAATATAGAACGCACTTTTTCACTTTTTTCCATTTTTAGTGTAGAAGTGAACTAAGGGACACTACCCTCAATATACAACAATGCTCTAAATTGGAATTGCCATGCATYTYTTGATTATGTTCAACAAGAATACAAAKTTTTTCACTACTATATACCATGATTCGTACTCCTTTTAATGCAACTACCCAATCCAGGCAAATGGRACCAAAMCCAYTGTGGGCAAAATTATATTAKTGGTGTACATTCAAGTTTTGAAATGTACACCACTAATATCATTTTACCCTCAATGGACTTACTCCCTTTTGACCTAAAATAGTTTACCTTATGTCAATTACAAAAAACACCATATTGTGTTTTAAATTGGGCTTCCCAAACCTTTAACCTTTGTGCGTCAGGTTGGATGTTTTTTTTGTAGGATGTGAAATATCATTTTCATCGAACATTATAATCTCAAAATCCGCACGGTGGATTCTCTTCTATATTGCAGAATTGGACTCATGAGTAGGTTGGCTTCAAATCTCAACTGTGAAAACTTCAGCAACCCAATAGTTTTCAAATTATTCCAGATTTTCTAGATCCAACAGAGAAGAAAAGAAAAATAAATAAATAAATAAATAAAAACTCACTTACGCTGTTCTCTCTGTGACACACAGGAGTTAAAAGGGTTAAGGTAAAATGGTAATTACACATGAGATCCAACTGAAAGCTGGATCCCATCATGCCAGTTATTTACTGTTACCAGCACAAATCTTTTCTACATCAACTATACTGTTATTATGCATTATGGCTTTTTATAATACACGTCATGCCCTGGTACAGGTACTGTACTGGAAGTAACAATTGCGATTGGACTTATTACACTAATGATGGTTAATAGTGTTACCCATACTACCTATTTTAGAAATGCTATAAGTTTTTACTCTTCATGAATATTTTTATGGAGTGCATGGGTCCTAGTAGCACTATAGTTGGAAAAACTTGGTACCTATAGTTGGTAAAAATATTCATTAAGAGTATAAACTTATGACTGTTTTAAATCCATTAGTGTAGGTAACACTATTTACCATCATTAGTGCAGTTCTCAGAGAGACTGTTCCCGTTGTTCCCACTGTTCCCACTATTCAAGACAAGAAGTATGGAAAGTTGGAAACAGATTTAAGTCACTCCATTTGACTCTACCTTATTTTATTTCATTTTTTTAAACAAATGAAACAGGCTTTGACTCTACCTTAGAAATCATGGAATATGTGCCTTTGCAGTGCATGTTCCAACTCACCAGCACTGTTGAACGGGAATAAATTCCAAAGTACATCCAGGGCCCCCCTTTCCGTTTGTGTGAACCCCTTTGCTCAAATGCGTATGGAACAGGTAGTAGTAGTTGTGGTTGAGATCATTGCTGGGACAGGACCGTGTGCCTTACTCCGGAAGCTCCGTCTTCAGGGAGGCCGCTTGGGGGGAGGTCATGCCTTAGAGCATTCCCACCCATCCTACAAAACGGATGGCCTCTCTCTTGTGGCCTCCAAAATTGCCCCACCCGTCCTACAAAACGGATGACCTCTTAAGAGGCCTTGCTTGTAGGCCATGGGCGGCCTCCAAAACAAGGAGCTTTTGGAGGTCGCATCGTGGCCTCTTCACCGGCCTCTAAAACATAGTGAGACAAAATGCTATAAATCCTCCACTAAAGCGCCCAATCAAATGCACTACTTGAAGCCCTCCCTTGAAATCCTCCATGAAATTCGGAGGGAGGCCGGCAAAAGGCCTTGGTCATGGGCGAGGCGCTCCGGCCTTGAGGGCAACTGGCCTGCACAGTGATCATCCCGAAAGGCCGGCAAAAGGCCTATCCACTATCCACTCTTTTGTCAGCCTTCCCTGCACAATTTCGGATCTCCAAATTCATTTGTAATTTGAAAAATTAATGATTCGGAGTTCTTTGGTAATTCWTTCTACCGAGGTGATAAACGGGGGGCTCCACACTCCAGGACTCCCGCCAGGTCCGTCCACCACAAACCAGAAGCRTGAGCCCGGAGTATCCTGAGCCAGAAACTGCCTCTTAGAAACTGTCTCTCCAGTGAACTTGCTCCGAAAGAGTAAGTTAAATTAAAGGGCGGCAATGCAGAGATGGTGAGTGGACAAAGGCTGAGCCGTGCCGTGCCGTGTCGTGCTGTGACGCGCGTTAGCGGCCAGGGACATGAGCCAGACTTGACTGACATGCAAAGCTGGCAGAGACGCGGACAGCCGTGAAGTGCCGCCGGACCTGGTCCCGGCATCGTGGGGCCGGCTATCGCTTTTGCTTGCACTGCCCTCGTTCCCGTCGCAGAATGTGTGCTGGCTCTGCTCCTCTGTCACTCTCTCAAGAGTCGGCTATGTTTTCGAGGCTCGCTGTTGCATCGCCAAGCACCGGCTGCTGCACTTGTTGCTGTTGTTATCGCCAGCTCCTGCTGTGACGCCTTTACGAGGCGGGGCTCAACAGTGGTGGTGGTGGTTGTAGTGGACGGCTGCCGGATGCGTCATTCGCAAGGCAGTACCATCGCCTGCACACCATGTAAGTACCTCCCGCCCCCGCCACACTTCCTTACATGCTGCGGGTTGTTTTGAGTCTTCGGTACGTGGAGGAGGACGAAGAGTAATAGTAGTTAACATTGCTGCTGCTGCTGTAGCGAAGAGAAGGATGTGTTCGTCGTTTCAAATTATTGGGATGGGCGAGCATTAATGCGTTTATTTATTTCTGTCTATTTGTTGGTTGCGCGATGATGCGCGCAATGTCGATGGTACTTATGGTGATCGCACATGGTGCAGGGAGTGGTGAGAGGGGCGTGTGAATGTCGAGAAGCTCCGGGAATGAGTGAATCGGCGAGGGCGTGCGTTCATTGAGATCGTAACACATTGTTGGGAATGAGGGGTGGGGCGATCATGCATTGCGAGACCATCCAATGCAGTTAGAGATCGGGAGGGGTTGCGTAGATCCGGTGGGTCGTGAGCTGATCTGAGCCGCGAGCGGATCTTTGGGTTTCGCAGCGCAGATTAATCGGAAAAGATCACATTGTTGCCCTTGTGGAGTTGTCGCGCAACAGATCGACACTCCGTCCTGTATGTAAACGTKCGTCGATGGAGATGATCGCAGGCGCTGGCGCAGGTTTAGGTAGAGATAACTGTTATTCTTCAGGAATAGATTTTGGGAGAGGCGGGTGTTGCGCATTGAAGAGCTCGAAATCCTTCTCCTCATTGTTCTCGAGACACGACCTGTTCTCCAATTTGTTGTCGATAGGGGACAGCCAATTTCCGCTGAAAGCTTCTTCCCCCGCGCACGGCGTCGCGCGGCCCATTAATGCGGCGGCGGCCACAGGAAATGGAGCTTTTACTGGWGGAAACAGGGCCGGCGAAGACATCAACGAGGCGCTCTCGACAGTGTTGCCGCACTCAAACAGCGCGGCGTTTAGGGCGATCCTGGCGGCCATAGCCAGTGTGGCTTTGGACCAGAGACGCCAGGAAACTTTTTCTGGCAAAACTGAAGTGCCCGTGGATGCACTGCGGCAGGGGCGCCTGGTGGAAAGCCGGCTCGTGTATCGACAGACCTTCGTCATTCGTTCGTATGAGATTGGCGCCGATCGAACGGCCTCGATCGAAACGATGATGAACCATTTCCAGGTAATTGGACACCCCCTCTACTTCGTTTTATTTTTCTCTTTTTCTTGTTTCTTTTTTTTTGTCGTTTCAAATCTCGTGGTTGTCATGTTCGTGTAGGGTCAATTAGTCCACCTGGTGCATCTGTTAGGACCTTGGGGAATTGGAATTTATCCAGCCGTTGGACGTACGCCAGTATTTTTTTGCAGCAACTCATYAAGCCGTTTGTTGTGTGCAACTATTTTATTGGTGGGCAGGAGACTGCATTGAATCATGTGTGGATGTCGGGGCTTGCTGGAGATGGCTTCGGAGCTACTCGCGCTATGTCTTGCAGGAATCTCATCTGGGTTGTCACTCGAATGCAAGTTCACGTTGAGCAATATCCTGCGTGGTAAGTGACTGACGTTATCGGATTCAATCCTCAGTGTAATAGATTTTATTTTATACCAGATGTCTTTTTGGTGTTTTTCTCTTTCTGTCTTTCTGTAATTGCGAGAGCATTTCCGTGTAGAATTGGAGCCCTGTGGACCTTACTATTTAAAAAAAAATACAAGCAAGTCATCTCTATACTTTCTTCTTTTTGAATCCCTACAGGACCTGGGATTTACGTTTTTCATGTCACCATTTCAATTCATCATATTGTGAAAAATATAAGTAGGGGCTCGCCAAGTTTGATATCTCCTGATTCAGTGAAGAGCATTCCATGTGCTGATCCAGAAAAATGAAATTGGGGAATTTAAATGCTATATAAGGCACGAGGCTTAGTTTTTTCCTCTTGGTTCTTTAGGGGTCAATCACTACCATTTATGGTTCTATGGACTTTTTTCCCACTACTTCTAGACCGTTGTCCGGCACTGTGCAACCGTTGTATCCCATTTACAGGATCAGAGTTTAACCAATGGTTTTTAGGGCTGTTAACTGACTGGGTAGAGAACAACCGTTGCGTTTGAACGGTTGCTTCTGAATCGTGCACTGATTAGGTGGAATGTACGAAATACTTTGTGACGTATATTTTTGGTGTGAACAGGGGAGATGTTGTTGAGATGGACACGTGGGTGGCAGCGTCCGGGAAGAACGGGATGTGTCGGGATTGGCTTGTACGAGATTACAAAACAGGACAGATTTTAGCTCGAGCTACCAGGTGAATATATTTTCAAGTCGTTGAAAACTACCACCTTACCCCAAGCTGTCGTGAATTGTAAATYAGAAGCCCCKTCGACTTTATTTGGTAGTGWGTCGTTAAAAAMTCGATTGTTAATTATGCAAAATCYAGTACGTCATTTTTAGTTGGGATTTTGAAAGCTTGATGCGGTACATTCTGAAGCATCCTTTGTGATTTTCAACTTCGACAATGCTTAAATCATATATTTGATATCTAAACTATGATATTATGAAATTGTCTTTACAAATTTCTGCTGCCGAGGGTGCGTCGTGGTAATTATACGCAGTCTTTTGTTGTGTTGTGCAGTACATGGGTRATGATGAACAGAATAACGAGGAAACTCTCTAAGATGCCTGAGGAAGTCAGAGCCGAGATTTCTCCCTATTTTCTGTCGAGATCCGCTATCAAAGACGAGAGTTTATTGACCCAGAAAATCATCAGGCTGAATGGCAATGCAGAGTTTGTCCGCTCGGGATTAACGGTCAGTTCTCCTTCATATCCGTTGCATTTATTGGCGGCTCTGGTTGTGTTGTAATAACATGGTGATAATATTATTTTGAGTGTACAACCGATTTTGACGAGACGTGTGTCTCAATCTTCGTGCAGCCAAGACGTAGTGACTTGGACATGAACCAGCATGTGAACAACGTGAAGTATATTGGTTGGATGATGGAGGTGAGTTCCTGTGCATTGTCTTCTCTTGTGTTATCACATTCCGTGAAGCTCTCTAAACAATTTATGTTAACTCTCATAGATATGGAAATTGTCAGCTTCATCAGCAGTTGCTGACATGATCGGTGCTATCCTTCACACGATGGCGTCTTGTGAGAGAATTAAACATGCATTCGAGATTCATCATGCCTATGTATTCAAACATTCATTGTCTGCATATACAGAGTGTTCCACCGGCAGTTCTGGACAATTATGAGTTGGCCAGTATGAGCTTGGAGTACAGGCGAGAGTGTGGACAGTCAGACGTGGTGCAATCCATGACTAGCCTGGAGCCATCGACCTCGGAGTCAACTGAGAGTGCAGGCTCTTTGGAATCAAATGGGGATTGCCAAAGTCAAGAGATCTCAACCGTACAATATTGTAGTGTGCATGTTGTAGATGTTGTGGAAAAAATTTGGGGTCATTTGACCATATAGATTGAAAGATTATAATGTAACAATGTTGAAAAAAGATGCTGAAATTTTCTTAAAAACACATTTGGAGGTGAAATTTGATTTCTGAACCGACTCAAAAGAAAAAATTTTGAACTACAAAGTGATTCAAAACCAGAATATAAACACTTTGGTGGAAAAAAAATATCATAAAAATGATTCATTGTGTCTGCAAAATGGATTTGAAATGTCAAAAAACAGTGAAAAATATAGCAAAAAATCACATTTGTGGCTCAACCTCCGTCTACTAAAATGCCTCTCAGTCACTTATAACGTCTTGGATGGATATGAAATTTTAACCACATAAACTAGATTAGTAAGCGCAACTTTTACAACAAAAAGTATTGAAAAAGGATCATATACAAAGAAGTTATGAGCCGCCAAAGTTCACTGAAATGCAAACTTTTCTAGATTTTGAACTTCAAACATTCAAAACAACTTGGATTGGCATGAAACTTTTACCATAGGAACTAGACCTTTGTAGGAAGAAAACCCAACAAATTTGATTGAAAACAAACATTTGATGAAAAAGATACAATCCCCCGAAGTTGCAGCCATCACAATGCAATGTGCTGAACTTAAATTGAACCTGAGAATTTCGAAAGACTTTCACAAACTCAGTACGTCTTGGATTGATCTGAAAATTTTACCATAGAAACTAGACTAGTATGCGCAACTTTTCCAACAAGTTTTATTGAAATCGGACATTGGATGCAAAAGTTAGAGCACTTCAAAGTGGACTGCCAGACTGTTTGAGGCTACTTTTGGGCCCCTTGGGCGTTGAGGGGTTAAGTTACCATGGAATATTCTTCCTTAATTTGTTTGTTTGTTACGTTGAGATCTCCCGGACTGTGCGGCCTCCGGTGGCGTGCTTGGTAACGTCGGAAAGCCCTCAGTGAGGAGGGGTGCACGGGCTTGGTTTTGTGGCGTTCGACCTATGGGGTGAAAGTTATTGATTTTTTAGTTATTTTTAGGTCTAAAAATATGTAAAATAGACTGTGCATCCTCCAATGGCACGTTTGATACTGTTGAAAAGCCCTCAGCAAGGAGGACTGCATAGGTTTGATTTCGTGGTGTTTTGAAACTTAATGAGAAAGTTATTGAGTTTTGAGTTTTTTTGGGTTATAAATTTACTATTGGCTTTGGAATTTGTTTTGACTGTGGCAACGATACAGGGCACATTAGTCTATCCTTTAAATCAGGTTGTTTGTTTGTTTGTTTGTTACGTTGAGGTCTCCCAGACCGTGCGTCCTCCGGTGGCGTACTTGGTACCGTCAGAAAGCTCTCGGCGAGGAGGGATGCACAGGCTTGGTTTTGTGGCGTTCCGACCTACGGGGTGAAAGTTATTGAATTTCAAAGTTTTTATGAATCCAAAAATTAGAAAATTACTTTTACTTTAATTCAAGTAATAGTACAAGGTACACTAGTTTCCACTCAATATATTGAAATATATTAGGATTTGAATTGACATAAATCCAGTTTTTGGCCCTGCGAAAAATAAGCAGCAACACCTCACAAGGTTACATATGTATGCAGAAATTTCCAAAATGGTGGTAACTCTTTGGATTCATTCTTCAAGGCAAGTTGGCTACTTTCTTGAAAATTTG
This sequence comes from Pleurozium schreberi, assembly GCA_006891605.1. Lineage (NCBI taxonomy): Eukaryota > Viridiplantae > Streptophyta > Bryopsida > Hypnales > Hylocomiaceae > Pleurozium > Pleurozium schreberi. The sequence goes on along the minus strand of VACF01002481.1, from coordinate 74,640 downwards.
AAAACATACAAGAAAACAATTGTAAATAGAAAAAAATAGAAAATGATTCAAAACACTAAGTTCTTAAGAATTTAGTTACGCAATTGATAAATACCAATCCCAATGGTTGTAATGTTGTAATAAAAAATTTGCATCCAATGTTTAGTTTAATTTTCCAAAATATTGAAAAATATTTAACCCTTGAGGTTCCCAAGCCATTTTTCTATCAAAAACGACTCAAAATTGCTATTTTTGTTGCGTTCACCTAAGAAAGAAAAATAAATATTTTTTTTCAAAATCTAACTGTAATATCTTATAATTCACTTGTTTGAAATCATGTAGTAAAAATATCATGAAGTTTGATCATACGAATTGAAAGATATTAGCATTTAAAATTGAAAAAAATAAGTTTTTAAAATGTAGTCGCTTGCAATTTCAAATGACTTCAATTGTCATTTGTGGAAAAAATTTGCACTACAAACCTTGAATTAAAATTTTCTTGTGTTGAAGAATTGAGTCAAGAGTTTAGGAAAACAATTTAAAAAACACACACTTGATTTTCGTTCTTTAAGAAATTGTTAAATGGAAGTAGGCTCAAGATTGAACAATAAACTAAGTCGTTAAAAGTTCTAGAATGGGATTGAAACACAATAATCCCAATCGTAAGATTGCTCCATCAAACAAAATTAACCTTGTCAAACAATTTTTTTGAAAAATGGTGAAAAAAGCATTCAAAAATGAAAATCTGTAAGTTATTTATTCAAGAAGATGCCCTAATTGCTTGAAAAACAAGATTGTCCATAATTTTCACATAAAAAATCCAAATGGAATAAATCAAAGCTTCCCATGTGTACAAAATTACAATCTACAAGAATTAATTTTTTAAAATTTTTTAAAATTTAATTTGTGTGAGGTGGTCTTTGCTAGCGACACCTAAAAAGAGAAGTTTTGTGCCATAAATTTTGCTCTTGGTCACCGATTGAAAAAAAATTATATTGCCGCAAACTTAGTGTGTTTTCCTATCTTCACAAAAAAAAATTAAAAGATCATGATAAATATTGAGACTATGGGGGCATGCCCAAAATCCATTTGTCTCCCAAGGGAACAATGGCACTTTAGGGGTGAAATAAAGGACTTGAAAGTTTATTTAGCTTAAAGATTTAATAACTACCTTGCAAACTAAAACTCTTCATAGCCTTCCTCTCATTAATCAGATTGGAATGATTCAATGCCTTCCTAGTACATATAAATCTAGAAAACTAATTTTAAATATTTGTTTCTTAAAAATTTGATTTTTTCAAAAAATAATTGCCATGCCCGAGCTACCTAGGGATAAGAGAAAAGTGCACACCATGCAATAACTTTTTAACCATGTAATCAAAATTTATGAAAACTATTGGGCCTTAAAGCTACTCTTTGGACACATGTTGTGTGACAATTTCAAAGAATAGAAAGAAAAACTCCATTCACAATGGGTGACCCAAAAATGCTAAGTTGTCAATAAACACAGTTTGGTCCTTTAAGGATTAATGTGGTTAAGCCTTCAAAAAAGAATCTACTAAGATTAAAAAAATTCCATAAATTTTTATGAAAGCTTTTATGGAATCTCAAAAGAATTGTGTAGGCTTATATTTTCACTCTACACATTGGTTAAAAAAAATATAAAGTTCTTGCTATTTTTTAAATTTCTAGTGTCAAAATAATCTCTTACACAGATAAGAATCTTGGCAAATCAACTTTTTTGTTGAATTCCTTATCTCATTTTGACCCTAAAATACAATTCTTTGGCTATGGATGCCTTTCATTGGTCCGTCTTGAGTTTGTATCACTTGTAGCCTAATGAATGGGGTTCCTACATTTTCTTGGAATCGATTTGAGAATTGAAACTTATCCATGGAACTTCATTTAAAATTCTCACTTTGGGTTTCTTTTGTACCAATTTAACGAAGTTTTTTCATATGCATGGAAGGTTTACAATTTGGGCAATATCTACAATTTTTACAATTTGTTGATTTTTAACCTATGTACATGCAAGATTTAGGTCTATTCTATATATAACGGTCTCTGTAGGAACAAATAATATATTGACATGTCACATGTATAATTTGGTTTTACACTCTATTTGGCTTTTATGTAATAAACTGCACCTAAACTTATAAAAATAAATAAAAAAATAATAATGAGTTCCAAATGAAGAATTGGAAGCTCACAACGACCTTTCATTGTAGATGTTCTTAATGGTGTGTATCTTATCATTCATATTATCTATCCACATCTATGTTCATTATATTTAAAACTTTACAAAGCCCCTATCTATCAAGGCTAATTTATAAATAAAAATTCCTACTACAAGTTGTTTTTACATAACCTAATTTTTATATTTTGGAGTTTGGGGTGATTGCAAGAAACACTTGTCATTTTTTTGTCCCCTTCACCTAAACCCTCAAAATTGGGATATAAGGACTTTTACAAAAGTTACATAAGTCCACAAAATATTTTTTTAAATAGTAAATTATCAACCTTCCATATAGAGATAAATTTTTCTAAACCCAAATTTTTATACATATATTTCTTTTAAAAATGCTTTACAAATTATCATTATTAAAAATTTTATTCTAAAAATCATAGTACTCGAGTACTATAACCTTTTTGAGCCAAAACCGGGAGTTTTTTTCTTACAACAACCGTTACACAATGCAATAAGGTTTGATATAAAATGTTATGAATTTACCTAGAAGCTTATCTTGAAGCCCACACTGGTATGGTGAAGTATGGTGAAGATTATTGTCAAGCACGCAATTGGCTATAAGCGAATGGAGAATCGGCCCAAGAACAAAAAAAATAAAAAATGTTGATTTAATTTTGGACCCTCAATGGTGACACTTTAGTAGTCCATGTTTTTTCTGCCACTTTTATGTGAACGGGAGTCAAAATCAACGCCTTTATATTTTCTGGTAGTGAAGGAGGAGCTTCCAAAGGCAAGTCGGTGTGGCGCMAACAAAATATCACTCGAAGCAACTGCAGGATGTGCAGTACATTACAAAGCAGGAACCGCGGCAGTGCCGTGACGAACATAGCGCACACCCGGATTCGATCATCGCCGCAGAACGAGTCAAGCCCCTGGACCACCCCACCGACCGAAATATCCACCGAACCCGCGGGCGCAGCTTCTATCGAATCAGGCAAACCAACTGCAGTTCGAATCCCCCTAATCTATCCGAGGCTGACGAGTGCTCATCATCGCGGCGCGAACTAGCAGAGAATCTCGCGACAGAGGCGACSTAATGATCGTTGATTTGTGTCTAGAGTATGGCTTGAATTATAATAATCACGTGAAGTTCAGTTCGAGAAGTTGGTGAAGCTATTTCTGGAAAGTTGTAGTTTGGCTGCTGCAACTGGTTTCTGCAATTGTTGGCGCCACCATTTGGGGGCCACCATTTTGCAACTCTCATTGGCAGGAAGCAACCGTCGGCGTGGGAGATGGCGGTTTGAGAGGTCGCTAGTTGGCGTTGAGAGTTTGGGGGAGCGAGGGAGCAAGTTCGAGTTGGATTGGGTCGAGATCGAGATGAGTCGGCGGTTGCTGCTCGATGATTTTCACGTGGGTCGAGTGCTGGGCACGGGCGGATTTTCCATCGTGCGCTTGGGCACGCGCAAATACGACRGTCTGCAAGTGGCCATCAAGACGCTGAAGAAGTTTGGCTATGGCAGCAAGGCCCCCCAGGTGCCCGGCCATGGCGGTATCCCCATGTCGCAGGCGGAGGCGCTGGTGAAGAACGAGATTCTCGTCATGATGCGCATCGTGGACGTGGTGTCGCCGCACCCGAATGTCATCCACCTGATCGACGTATACGAAGACGYGGCCGCCGTGCATTTGGTGCTGGAGTATTGCAAGGGCGGGGAGCTTTTCGACCGCATTGTGACCAAGGAGCGGTACTCGGAGCGCGACGCCGCCACGGTGGTGCGGGAGATTGCGACTGGGCTGCACTCGCTGCACCAGGCACACATTGTGCACCGGGATTTGAAGCCGGAGAATTGCTTGTACACGGAATCCCTGCCGGAGTCGTCGCTCAAGATCATGGACTTCGGGCTTAGTTACATTCACAACGAGACGAACAAAGTCGTGGGGATCTTTGGCTCGATCGATTATATGGCCCCCGAGCAGCTCCGATTCTCCGGAGTGGTCCCGGCCAACGACATGTGGTCGCTCGGGGTCATCCTCTACATTCTCCTCTGCGGGTACGGAAACCAAGTCCTCAAACCCTAATTTCGAAAAGACTTAGACATGCGTCAAGCCAGCGTAGAAATCGGTCGACTCATGCTTTCTTTCATGTGCAGGTATCCGCCATTTCGGGCCAAGACTTCGCGAGACAAGCAGATACGAATTATGACGGGATCGTACAGCATGGACGAACAGAGCTGGGGCGGCATATCGTCGGAAGCCAAGGAGCTCATTCGGAGACTATTGTCGGTAGATCCGTTAGCGCGGCCTTCTGCCGGAGAGGTATGTCGTACGCAAATCCTAAAGCCCTAACCCTAACCTTGGCTCTCTTCTCCTGTCATGGATTGGTTTGGTTCCGACACAACATTTTGAGAGGAGCTACTAACACCTTGACCCACCCCTAAAACCACCCTTTATATGTGGGCAATTTTAGAAGTACTTAATACTTCTCTAAGCCACCTTAATCATGATTTTGGTCTTGTTAATGTTGTTTCCCTATCTCACAACCATTTTTCCTTCAATTGTTGAAAGAATGAACAACTTACACATTATAGATAGGAGTCCATTCCAAGTGAGCAAATTAGGCAGGGTCCGTTCATCCGGGTCTTCCTTTTGGGGATACCCATATTTGACCAATGCCCCCATGCAATTAAAATCCGATATGGTTTTGACTTTGTTCCTTATAGTAGGTTAATATACAAAATTCAAATCAAGAACATGTTATATTAATAATGATAAGTGTTTAAAAAACTGGACTACCCATATAAGATCCTTGAACTACGATGCCATACTTCAATGTAGAAGTTTGAATGTAAGCTTAGACATGAGTTGTAGGCCATTCAAAATTAATTATTCTTGGTCCAAGTCTAGCRCCACTATAAGACCCTCAACTCTTTCTATTTCAAAATTTTATATTCAATTAAATAAAAATCTTCTTCTTTTCTGTTATCTAGTCATTTAGGCACAAAATATGCAATTCACAGTTGAATGGATAGGGAATTTTATTTATTTATTTTATTGATAAATATATATGTAGTGTAATATTAGATCTAATTAAATAGATATGTTTAATAGGTCGCAAGGTAGTTTGCTCTTAAAGTGACCATGTTAGGATTGTTCCAGTTTTTTCATGGTGGCTTTCGTGGATGAGAATATTTTTGGTTTATTTTTCAGAGAAAGAAAAATATATGAGGTTTAAAACGCATTCAAGTACTTTMGTATATTTTCAAGCATTATGGATTTACTTTTGAACTATCAAAGATTTATGTCCTAGGCATCTATTTATGATAGTAGATTTGGACAYGTGTAGTCGATAAAGAGAGATGGGAAAACCAAGAATAAACATGGAAACTTGCAATAAATAATAAACAAGGGTCCTGAATGTGAGGATACTTGTCAAATTAAATTCACAAGTTTTGTATTCATAACAAAGTAGTTGACTTGTCAATCTCCAATGTAAATTTATGAATGTCCACTTATCATTGCCTTCAACCCCTAAAGTCCCAAAGGCATTCTTTTGCCCCAAACCACTAAAAACTGCCATTTTATCTATGTTCATCAAAGAAAGCAAAACAAATATTTTTCTTAAAATCTAACCATAAGATCTTGTACTTAGATTTTCTGAGATCATGTGGTAAAAATTTCATGAAGTTTGACGGTATAGATTGGAAGATATTAGCATTCAAATTTGAAAAAGAAAGTTTTCTTGAACTATGGTTGCAAAATTCAAATGACCTTGACCGCCATTTGTGGAAATGTTTTTCACTAATGAATTTGAATTTAAAATTTTTTATGTTGAAGAATTGAGTCAAAAGTCTAGAAAAAAAAATTCAAAAAACACACAATTGATCTTCATTCTTTAAAAATTGTTAAGTAGAAGTAGGTACAAGATTGACCAATGGGACTTTAGGGGTTAAATTGGACCCAACTGCATAATTGAACCATCCATACTTGCAACAATCCCCCCAAGTGCTAGAATTCCAAGCAAATTGTGMTAGATGGATAAAATTCAGAATTAACTATTGCCAATAGGTTTCATTAAAAAAAGTTAGCCCTAACCATGAAGCCAATAGAATAAATACCAATTGTAACATGGCGTTTTGCCTAAAACCAAAAGAAAGGTTACTCAAGAAGGATGCCAAGGACTAAAAATGCCTAGTGAATGATGTTGAAGACAACTACATAAACAAAKAAYGCACCTATTCATCTTAGAATATGATAAGCTTYGTTAGTAATGGAAATGCGTGCATCCAAGGTTTAGGTGTTAAGGCTTTTAGGGCAATTGCAATAAATACCAGTTGATTATGTTGCATTTTGAAATTCTTTATTAAAAACTCTAATATTTAAGGAATTTTCAAATTTGYGAAACTAAATAGATTTGAACATTATTAAATATTCTAATTAACTTGATTATCTAAATTAAAATATACAATTTTTGTAGATCTTAAAAATAAAAATCTACYAAATGAGCTAATTARATATAGTAAAATTAGGTAGATTTAGAAATTCAAAATGCACAAACTAAGCTAAATTMGAAGATTAATCCCTACAATTTGGGGATTTGGTAACCCCAAATCTCATATTGTTTCAAAATATTCTTATTTAAAGCAAGGCTAAAATCTTCATTCTTAATTTTTTCCATTAATTCAACTATAGGATATTTTATTTTAATTTATTAAATATATCAATATGTAAAATGTTGAACCTAAAGCTTAAAAGCCTCACTAATTGCAAGATCAATGTGCCTAATCAAATTGCAAGAACAAGGTTTTTAGACCCTTTCCAATTGCAAAGGTTTGTCCTACTTTGACAAATATATGATTCTACTACGTAAAACTTATGGATGAAAGTTGCTTTTTGTCACTAGATTATTTGAAAGGTCGTCCATCTATCTAAAGAGCTTCGGTCAAACAATATGAGTAATACTACTAGTACTATGTTTGAGTACTATTGCTAAACATCAACGAGCAACAACGTGAAAGGGATGGAAGCTCGTCACAGCCACTCAGGTCCCCGCCCGCACAGTCAGGTCTTTCTACATCCACGCCGCGCCAATCTCGCAACTAAGAAAATGAACAGCAACACTCACACGCAAATTGTGCAACTGTTCATAGATTACCAAATCAGCACAACCACGATCATAAGACAGTTCACTACTGTAGGAAAGAATCATGCGTTCGCATATTTCTCAGCTCTTTCTCTACGCATGCATGTATGCATGCGTGGCTAGGCTGACATGCGACGCAACTGACATTCATTAGGCGTCCGAAATTTGTCGGAAAAGAATTAAAAGAATCAATGGAATTGGGAGGGGAAACAATCACCCCTCAGCTTATTCAAGGCACATGAGGCCAGCCAAAATCGCTACTACTACTGATACAGAGCTAGCTAGCTACTGGAGCCACGCTACGCTACCAAATCCAACTCAAGAATCTTGACCAATGTTGATGAATTTCGACCAACAAATCGATCAGTCTGTCGATTATTTCTCCAGTCCCACACTCGCAGTACTGAACTTGATTGTCTGAGCAGTGTCCACCTGCACAAGAGTGACCACAACATCCGAAACTTTGGTTAACCCTAGTTCGGCCAGCTTCGCATTCAGCCCCAGCACCCACGACCGCGTGTACCCCTGCTTGTGCTTGTGGTTGGCAGAAGGGATGTGGGAGAAGGTGCCGAAAAACTCAAGGCAATCWATGGAGGATCCCTCGGCGCCCGGGTAGAAGAGGAAAGCGTGGATCACCGCCGTTTTGGTCCAATCGATCGARARCTCCTTGAACACTAAAACCTCCTCGGATTTCCCGCTGGGGTTCGCGCGACGGACGCGGAAGGTGAGGGGCTTCGTGCTGAACACGGTGCCCTTCGTCTTCAAATACGGCGTCTTCTGGATCAAGGCATTGATGTTTTGGTTAAGCGGTGCGCAATGAGTGGCTTCCACCGACGCCCCGGAGACGGGATCCTCGGTTTCCTGGACGGACGACGTAGAAGTYGGAGTCGCCCAAGGGTTGGGCACCTGCTGGTAATTGTACCTTTATCCACACAGAAGAAACCAAACATTTAATTAGAATGTGAGTGATCAGTGATCAATGACCAGTGAAAATTAACCTCAAACATGAAAACATGGTGGAATCCAATGAAATTGACGTTGATTCAATCGCATTACTCAAACCTCATATCTGTATATTTAACATGAGAAATTGAGAATGTTGATCATCTGAATATATTATGTTACAAGACAATCATCAATGGAGGCGTGTGGGATCATGAAATTAAGTTTGAGAAATGCCCTAGAAACCCTCATGGTGTCCATCGGCATCATGACAAGTGCTGAACTTGCAAAACGGTGCATAAAAAATGACGCCCAAGAAATCCCACATTGTGGCAGAACTTGGAGCCTTGGACAGGGGTTGAGGTTCAAGTTGTACCTCAAATTGGAGGTGCTGAGAACTTGGCTGACTTTGATAGAAACCAATCGCTTCTTCTCATCGTAGAAGACGAACTGCGAATCCAAGTAATCCTTATCCTTGATATCCACACGCTTCCCACCTCCCGCTTTCCAAACTTCCCACAATCGATCCARGTTGGCGTGATGTGAGTAGAAGAGTGGATCGTTGGCGGCCTGGTCCAGGTTGCCCATGTCGTCGTAGGGGTTGGACCTGGCGAAGGGATTGCCAGTGAACACGTGCACAGAGCCGTGCGGTGAGGCTTCAATGTTACCCCCGCCCATCCCCCCGGTCCATCCGAATCGATACGTGGATCCAAAGAACAGCGTCGGCGTGGTGGCCGTGGACATCTGGGTGTGCATCAGTCGGTTATTCTCCGTCCGCAACGTCCACGGCGACTGGTTTGAGCATCCGCCTCCGGAGTTTAGATCGATGAGTTTGGGCGGCAATGCGCAGCCGTTCCGGTTCCTGTCGTAAAGCGGATTGGGCGTCTTCTTCGATCCGTAAGTGGCGGGGACGTAGTAACTCGGCATGGTGTTCGCTAGTGGTGCGGTGGTGCCCTGGTTGTCCCAGTTCCAGAACGGGAGCGCGAAGCTATTATCCCCGATCAGGCTCCCGAGAATCCTCTCGTGAAAATACAGAAACATCCGGTGCCACGCGAAGAAGAACCAGCCATCGTGAATCTCAAGCCCATACGGGCTCTTCCCTGGGAACGTAAACGCCGCGCCGCAATACGCGCAATGCAGCTTCGCTTGCGCCGAGAGCGACCGAGGATCCGACGAAGGCAACGCTCTCATCAACTGGTAAGCCTTCCGGTACTTCGCAATGTAGGTCGGGTCTGCCAGATGCGCGGCTCGTCTCGTCCGGAAAGGCAAACTACCGCCAGGGGAAGTGAATGGAATGGGCGGGACGTTGCTTCGTGGTGGGCAGCAATTTGAGAACATGCTCTGGCAATTGTTCACCTTCGGCGCAGGGAATGGAAGCCCTTCCACTTGAATCAAACCTAACAACAATGTTACTACTGCAACTACATACACCGGCGTCCTCATTCTAGCTAATGCACTACCTCTTCTTCTTGGCAACCTCGATTTGCAGGATTCCGACARTGCCATTGCAATGTGCAAACTCCTAATGCCTGAATCGTTTTAGGTCGAATCCTGATGAAACTTCAGCCTACATTGCCGACTGGTAGTGCAATTCAGCACCCCTCCTTCGTCAACCTCAAAGTCTAGAGTCAGGCAYCAGTAACTTATTAGTTGCCCAAGCCTTCGGCCTYCGAAGCTGATGAAGGGACTTGAGATTGAATCAAGTGAGGTGGGTTGGTAGGAACACCTAGAATTGACACTTTTATAGTCCCATTACCTCCAAGGTCAAATGACAAAAAAAATTGATATGACTATTAGTGAACTCAAGAAAAATGCAACCCTAGTTTCATAATTTTCTAATCCTAGTAATATTTCACAATTTTTCAACAGAAGATATTTTTCAACAATTTTTGAGAAGATAGGATAGCCTACACATAAGACTAGACTCACCTTAAATGAACACCCTTGAAGCAAAAATTGCCTCAACTTTCATTGGTTGCTTCAAAAAAAATCTCCTCACCTCTCATTGGTTGCTTCAAAAAAGTTATTTGTAGGTTTGGATTGTAGGTGTATTCATTCATGACCATTTTTCAGTATTGAAGAAGGGGAGGTGTTGCACTTAGTTGCTTCAATCTACCTTAGCTTAACCACTCCTAACAAACTTTGTATGACAGTGATCTTAATACCAAAGTTTTTCTCCTTTTGACATTGATTGTTGTTGTCATGAGACTAGCCATGAGAGAAGTACAAGATTCTCCTTCAAAATACACTACTACAAAACCCATCTCTTTTGATTCCCTGAAATAGTGACAGAAGGTGGGATGAGTGGGAAAAGTCACAAATGACAAAACGTGGGGGCTAACTTGGCTACTAAGATTAGATCATTTTCAATAAAAGCGACACAACTTTGGATCTCTTGAATGAAAACCAATGGGGTTTATTCTAGTGGGTGAATGCATGAAAGATCAACCATTTTTTGCATCACACTTGAAATGGCGGAGTTGTTATTCACTATAACTTTTGAAGTATGAATTGAATTTACTTGAGATTTTAATTGGAGATGTCTAGCTTCATAAAAATCAGGTTCCTTATTTTTCAAAAATTTTAAAAAATCATTTTATATTTAAATTTAAATTTAGCTAATTTATCACACTTTGCAGTTTAGGGTTTTTTAGTAGTAAGGAGTATCCAAAATTTATGATCTAGAGCTGAAATTTTTGTGGTCTATTTCCACACTAAAGGAATTTTGGATACTCCTTACTACTAAAAATCTAGAAAGGCATGCATCCACTAAAGGAATTTTAAAAATAAAACATTATTTTATGTCCTCTACATGCGTGGTAACAAAGCTCCTTTGCGGGCACACTTCTGAACATTCAAAATGGTTTTAAGATCATTATTTTGGTGAAATCTCATTATCATAAAGTTCTCCCAAATTCACAATTTTTAGTTTTTTTTAAAATTGTTTTTCCTATTTTTTACAAATTAAAACGTCAAAGTGTCTATTTTCTTAAAAAAATGTGTTACTCTATTTTGTGAATAACTTTTGACCTAAACTTTTTTTGGGTCTCAAATTTTGGTGACATGATATTTATAGTATTACCCTAATTAACCATATTTTTTAAATATTTTTAAATATTTTTTTCCAAAAGGTTGCTAGTACTGGCCAATACTAGTGAACGCTACAAAAACCGGTCGGTCTTTCATGCATTCACCCTAGTGTTATCACTATAGCGAACCCCGTCGTTTTTCATTCCAAAGATCCGGGCTTGTGTTGCTTCTGAATGAAAATGATCTAATCTTAGTAACAAACTTGACCCCACGTTTTGCCCTTTGTGACTATTTCCACTCATCCCATGTTTTGTTGTTTAGTTGCTAGTTCAAAGAATGAAAAGCTATGGGGTTCGCAGTAGTGTAACCATGCCATTGCCAACAAACATAAAGGAAGACCACCTGAACTCTAACTCGTCACCCCAATTCCTGTCGTCATTTGAGTATCGATATTGTGTATATCCCTATGTGCCGGGAGCCTGCCTGCCATTAACCTTATATAGAAGAACTTTCTCGGAAAGACATGTATTTGCTACATCAACGCATTAATTTCTGATCGAGTGCCAAATGTTTTTCCAGGGCGGGTGTCCAAAATCCAATGCAGGATGGTCAGACTTGTTCCAATGACAGAAATGTGACGATCCAAAATGTGGCGAGCTCATAACTCTCAACTGACTCCGTGGCCATTCAATTGATTCTAGATCTGACGTTCACCTGGTACGTTGATTCGAGATTCGAGGCGTCGGGAAACTAATTCAAAGCTGCTCCAATCAATTTCAGTTGCTCAAAACGTTCATTCTCGTTATGTCGGAGAATTTCACATACGACATTGGCATTCACGATTTTTCCAGACAAACATGCCACATCTAGAAAGTTAGATAGATCTTTATTTCCAATTCTAGTTTGTACAGCTTTACAGTGCAGTTGAATACATGTGTCGATTTCGGCTCCCCGATCGAATCACACCAGTAAGTTTAAAATGAAATCGACGTGAATTTCAAACATTGAACATTCCAGTTCCGGCCTTGAAGTTCCTTGAGTTCGCGGAGGATGTTTTCTACGTACAAGGGACATTTCAATTCTGCAGCGGAGGTTCCCGATTCTACATGCATGTGTCTCCAAATTCTTTCAATTGTCGGAAATTTGCAGCATTGGCACGTTTTAAAGGCGGACATCCTCAAATATAAATCTATACAAGTCTGTACTTGATGAATTCAATGAACGGAACCACACAAAAATCTATCCATGGGAAAAAGTATCTTTCATAAAATTCCACAATCTTGAGGGATGGCTTTGGTTTTGGATTCTCATTATGGAATTGAGAGCTCTAGCCCCATTTACATCTTAATGAGTTGCAAAATATGTGAGTTTCAGTACAAATAGCTTCTCCAAGGTACCTACTGTAGCAAATCTGGGTGAGAATAGGTTGATGTACCTCACAGCCATGGCCTGTTTTACAACTGAACCACCGACGCGTTTGCTTTCCAACGTGCTCTGTTCCACTAATAGTAACTGAAGGACCACAAAGTCAAGGAAACAGTACACCTTCAGCTAAGCGCTACAGTAACTATAGCAAACTTTTGCGGATTACCCACTCACGACAGCGTGCGCATCCTTGGCTTGGCTCACTTGCAAGCTTGGCTTCAGCGGAAAATGCCACCTCAGGCACCTCCACAGTCCACAGCTGGGCTTCGACATTCCAGGGATCCAGCAGATAGTTGCACAGCTTGCAAGTTCCGTAAACCACTGCCGGGAAATGCGACGTTCATTGCCCGGAAGGATTCTATGGAGTAATTAGGGTTTCATGCCCGTAATGCCCGATTACGCAGGCAAAATTGCGTAATCGGGCATTACTGATTTTTCATCCAAATTTTTTTCAGTCATCCAAAGTTTTGTATTTCCCGGCAATGGTTTACGCCGGGCCAATGGTCCTTGTTGTCGGGCATTGCATCCAAAAGAGTGCCTCCTCGTCGGGCTTCACCCCCCTCGTCGGCCCTTTTTGCACGCAATGTCCTCCTTCTTGGGCATTGCCCTACATATAACGGCTCCATATTAATACTTAAACGACGGAGGCCCTCACCATGTAAGCTAGGCGAACCCAATAATAACCATTGACCTAATACATGCTGTCATTGATTCTAGAATGAGAATCCGTGACATAAGTACATGCCTTAACTTCACAATAAGCAAAGTTAAGGCATGTATCACTGTCATAGATTATCAATGTTTGAAATTTTTCACATTTTAATCATATAATAAAAAATACAAAAATATAATTTTTAAATTTTGAGTTGAAAAATGATTTTATTATTGTTTGAATTTAGATAAGTGAATATTTAACACTAAATTATGAAGCAAGAGTATTCTTATTGCATTTGTACATTTTTATAAGTTTGRCAAGCCATAAAAKTACTCCTATTGATAGGTTGTGTAATTTTAAAAATTACCAAAGTTTGGTTACAAATAGAAATCAATACACAATGAGCATTTCATGAAGTTCATAATAAATAAAAAAGTATTAAAATGTCAAAATTGTGAAGTTATCAATTTGTGATTGTATTTTTGAAAATCACTTGGCTTGGAAACATCCCATGTGAACTTTTCATGATCTTCTTTTCTTAAAATAAAAAATGATACATCTTCTTTGACAAGAAGATTTGTAATAAATTGAAGAATCTCTTATTTCTAAATCAAAAATTTAGATTAGAATCTAGAATTAATGTTTTTATCATGGATTTAAAAAAATCCAACAATAAATGTTATCAATCTCACTTTTGCAACTGTCACAAATTTTTGGGATCATTCTAGTTTGTTCATAATTTGGATCCTGGAGAAAAGGTGCATCAATTTCAAKACTACACTAAAGGAAATATTGAACCACTCTTTCATCCAATCTAAATATAGTTTACTAAACACTTCAAGTATTATAATAAAAGTACTTTCTTCCATCCAATCCACTCATGTCATAAGAACTTGTCTTCAAATCTCGTCCCTTTTTAAATTTGTTTTTGTAACATTACACATTATTTTGAAAATTCTCCAAATAAAAAAGTCTTGCAAAARTTATTAGCATATTGKTTTTTTYTTTCATTCAATACCACCTTCTCCTTTACAATTTTTTTAAAAAGAAACATAAAAGTTTTTGTAATAAGTTTTTTGCGCATGTTTCCAACTCATTTTCAAATATATTGAGAAAATGTACAAGTCCTAGGACTTAATTTATTTTTCTAAAAATGTTGAAAGACAARCCTTCACCTTTTGAAGGGCCACAAAGGTCTATATTTTGAAGTTTTGGCACATTGAACTTGCAATTGGTGGGGATAATTGCTCTGATTTTATAGTACAATGTACTTGAACAAATCAAGTAATAGATTTTATGGTTGAATATGTCAAAAAATAATTATTGATGAAGATTTTTTCCTTGCTTTGGGCCTCTAAACATGACGGTCCTTTAGGRATTATTTCCATGGTGAAAATGTTCTTGTAAAGAATTGGTATCCTTTATTTTTGTTTTTATTTGGAAATTTGGAAAGTGAGTTAAAACAACAACTTTTGTTATTTGTTTTTACTACCTTGAGTTCATTGCCCTCAAAATAAMACTCGTCATAATTTTCACTTCATTATTCATAATTGAATARTTCAAATGTTTGTGAGTAGGTATCAATCTATATAATCCAATAAAATTCATCAATTGTTTTTTAGGTGTCTTTGTATTTTGACATTAAAAGTTCATATAAACTTCTAATCTATATAATATTTATTGGAATGATTTAAAACAAAGCTTTGCGTGAAGATGAAGATGATTAGTATCCATCTAAAACAATTCRTGCAAAAGWTCCAAATTATAAAGTCAACAAAGCCTTCTTGAATTCTAAAAAAAATTCTAGACRRGCTCTTTTATTAGTCTTTTAATTTAGGASTTAAGAGAATTGCATGCTTCATTCATGTACAATAATTTAATCAAACTTTCAAAAAAAAATCTACAAATTGTAGGAAACTATTTAACTCCTACTTCCAAGAAAATTMTTAGTCCATAATGCTTTTATGCTAAAAGTATGTAAAAATTCAAAAAGTAGTATGAATATGTATCTCAAACATTTTTTTTGCATATTATGCGCAATTGCAATTACAWTGTCTATGACTTTACTACAAGGCCAAAATCAATTGCATTGGTGTCTTAGAAAAATGAAYAAAAGGAGGAATGGAGATGAGGCAAGCTAGGATCCTAGAAAATGAGGTGAGTCAAAATAAAGGGTACCATTTATCCCCTAAACGACCAAGGCCAATTYTTTTTGCRAAAAAACTCAAAACTGCCATTTTTATAGCAAATAATACAACAATTTTTTTTTTACATATCTAATAGTGGGATCTTACACCTAACCAATATGAGAATATGTGGTAAAATTTTCAAAAATTTTGATTGCACAAATTTCAAGATATATGCATTTAAAGTGAAAAAACAAGCTTTTATGCATGACACTTTGAAAACACTGCATGATTAGATTATTTGACTTTTAACCTTTTTAACTTTAGTCTTTTGCTTCACACAATTTTGAGCTTTAAATCTTTATGGTGAAGAATTGAGTTGAGAGTCTAGGAAAAAATAAATTAATACAAAAATGATAAATTATTATTCTACTTCACCTTCACCTGACCAGTCGACAGGAAGTTCACAGTCTTCTGCAATTATGAAATGGGAATCACCTAGAGKAAGAAGAAGAAGCTCCTACAATTTCAACGAGGTAGCCATCAATCTCCAAAACACTGCTGAGAGAGCATTAGAAGAGTCAGCAAGCACCTGTGGGTCCAGGCAGAACTCAATTTGTCGGGGAGTAGCCCGAATCGTGCTTGAAGAAAGTAACAATGTGATGGAATCTTCGAAGGAGTACATAACGGGAGTGGTTCGCAAAGTGGCTCGGTTTGCACAGGACGCAGGTCACGATGAGGAATCGAGTAGCGCCGTTGCTAACCAGGTCATACAACCAGAGGTGAGCCTTGGGGACCTGATTCTTGCTGTGCCTTGGCAAGGAAGTAGATTGTTGCAGCGTGTTCCTTACACGCATGTCAGACAAGCAGCTTTGTGTATATGGACTGGGGCAATTCAAGGGTGCCGGTGCAGATTTGTTGTGAGAAGTAACATGCTGAGCCACGGAGGTGGCAAAGGGATGTTATTTCCAGAATGGAGCTCATTCTACTTCCACTGACCAGACATAACATTAATAATTGGCTCAATCAAGGGTCTCAAAAAGATACCAGAACGCTCTCCTGTGTCTCTTTCATTGGCACATAGCGCAATGTAGTTRGGAGGAGGGAGGATGGTTTAGGCGAARAACTCCAAGATTTGKCAGTCTTTTMTCTAGTTTGGTGGAGAGGGTTATGTCTGAGCTCCAACTCAAGCCKAACAATCCTCGTCCGGTTACCTAGCACATCATGCTTAAGGAAGAATTGTCTCGTCCAATGACCACCTTCACAGAAATGGGCTCCATGGAGGTTACGTTGGGGTTTCTGTTACAAATTGTGAGGGACGATTCCTAACGACTGTTTTTTGGTGACAGGGTACCACAAGCTTGGGGACGATGGTATCTTTCTTTGTTATCTGGTGTGTGTCMCTTTGTGCATCGCACATGGATAGCAAAGATATGCCTGCTCCTGCTCTTAAACTTGCTGCTGAGGAGGTGGCCTCGGTTCTCCAGTCRAATCGCTCACCATCTCGATCTGGAGCTGCGTTGTAGATTCTTTGGTTTTAACAAAAGTAGGAGATTCTATACCCCCACAAGCCAAGCCTATACCGCTGGTACTTAGGGTCACTTGTTGTCTGTGCATATGTATGAAATCACTTTGTAAATTAACAAACTTTTGACAGACGTGTAACCGGTGAATCTTGACGGACAGTTGAGGATGTGCATCTCATAAAGTATTCCATCTCTGCCCCAAAATCGTTGCCACTGTTCATCTCACGTTTCATGGCTGAAATGAATGCTGTCTTCTTTACCTGACAGCCAGGTTTCCACACCAGGTAAGGAGCTGTGAGTTCTTGATAGCCCGATGTTAAGAATTGCTTGCACTTCGCTTGCGGGTATATCTTGGCATCCGTTGTCCCTCGCAATGTACTGTAGTTGCGAATGTGTTCACCAAACAAAGCGTATATGGTATGTATTGTATAACAGGGTACAATAATCTTATGAATTTTTCTCTTCACGTTGTATCTAGCTCCATACACTCCATACAGTGTAGAGTAAACCGGCCATTTACCATACAGTTCCAGAACCTTCCAATTACCAAACACTAACTGCACAATTCAACTACCAATTCAATTGCGATTGAAACCAAATCTTGTATCATTTCCCAATGACCGCACACTGTGTGGTGAAGGGATGCAAGAAATTTTTTACTAGATTTCAACTTCATTGCCTTTACATTGCAATAAAATTTGTAGGAAGAAATCTTTTTGCATTCCGTTTTTTGTAGGTGAATCTTAACATGACATGTAATAATCATACCAAATTTCAAAACATGCAAGTCTCTCTATTTATGTGGAGAAGGATTTGGATTTTGTTGTGTGGTGATTGGCAACTTTACTAAATACTTTTAGTTCTTCGTTGCAACTTTACTATATACTTTTAGTTCTTCGTTGCAACTAATTAGATTGCTTGCACACACATAATTGGCCACTGTGTTATACTAGATAAAAATCTATGTCCCGAGCGCCGTCAAAGCCCTTCCAATTGCATTGGCCTTCCTTTACAGGTTCTCACTTCCTCCTTGGTGCTTGTTGGGTTACTCTTGCTTCTTGCTTTCATTGAGATTTTAGTTTACATTCTCCATCGCCGGTAGGGTGCTCTGTTCAAATTTCTTTTTGTTGCAGGAGCAATCAACAATCTCTTCATTGTGTTCTCATGGCTTCTCCACTCTAATCCTTATGGGATTATACAGAATTGTTTGTCCTTCAAATTGCTTTAACACATGTGCCACACTACTAAAGTAAACTTGCCATTGACCGGATGGTTCCAATCACCAGACAGTAGAATTGTTGATGACCGGACAAGCACCGCACAATATAGGAACTTTGCTAATGCAATAGCGGAATGCAAATTCTTACCACCGCACAATCACAGCACACTGTGCGCTGAAGGGCTGCAGTCTTTTTTTCACAAAATTTCAACCTTGTTACTTTCAAGTTGCAACAAAATTTGCAAGAAGAAACCTCTTTGCTTAATTTTTTTCGAACTAAATTTTAGTATGGCATTGAATGATCTTGCTAAATTTGAGAGCTTGCAAGTTTCTATTGTCTTGTGGAGAAGGATTTGAATTCTCTCTGTGCGGTGATTGGCAAGGTTACTCTAGCTACAATCATTTATTTCTCATTACCGCCCAATCAATACCATTAGCCGCAGTCATTTTTGTTCCATTACCTATCAATTCAATCACATTTTTCAATTGAATTATTCTCAAAATGAGGACAAGATCATTGTGCACAAGCAAAAGAGCTTAGTAATTCAACAAGCTGGAAGGATATCATAGAGAAAATAAAATGCTACGTTTGACTGTTTACGGCAAAATGGTCGCTTGAAAGTGCTAGGTCTTCAATAGCATGGTTGCTTGAAAGTGGAAGGTGGCTTGAAAGCAGAAGGTCCTTGGCGACATGGTTACTTGGAAACTAGGTCATAAGCCTTGGAAGTTGTTAGATTGTATAGTGAGATACTTGTCTTATCTTGTCTTTTCAATCAAGATTGACGTCAAACACTTTGAATTGTTGTGAGAATTTTTAATATGCATTGTAGTACAATATGAGCATTTATGTAGGCTTGGCTTTGGGAACCACGTTGCTCCCAAAAAACCCTATCTCAATGTTGAACACATACCAAAGAGATTAGCATTTGCTCACAAACACTTCCATTAGGCAAAAGAAGTTATCTAGACTAATGAGTCTTCTATTGAAGTTAGAAAGAACTCTTAGCAATTTTAAATATGGTAGAAAGTACGTGAAAGATATGCATGGAATGTTTTGGCAACTACACTAATAATGATAATTAGTGTTACCTACACTAATTGATGTAAAATCTCTATAAATTTTTACTTGTGAGAAATATTATTACCAACTATGTTTATGGAGATCCTTTTTTTTAATAGTATTGATATCTATTCTTTTGAGTAAAAATATTCATCAAGAGTAAAAACTTATACGTCTTTTATTACAATTAGTGTGGGTAATACCAAATACCATTATTAGTGTACTTCTAGGTTTTGTTGAACATTTGTGGTAGTTTGGGATGCCTTTACTAGTTTTGACAAGAGTCATTTAGTAATCATGCCTCAAAATGATAGAAAAACACATTGAGTGGATTTTATTTTATGCTTGAATAATTTGATGAGTTCAAGCTTATGGAAGATGGTGCTTTAATCTAATGAGGTAAATTTCTAGAAAAGTGGAGCCAAGATGGTAATTTGGCCTTCTAATTCACTAGATTTGAATCCCTTAGAGAACCTTTGGAAGGTAGTAAAGGATTTGTTGTGACACTGGAAGAACAAAAACAAGAATTGATTCAAACAATTCACGTGGTATGGGATTAAATATCTCTAGAAAAACTACAAAGGCTCATTTCTAATATGCCCAATAGAATACAAGTTTTAATTTCAACAAAAGCTGGCAACACAAGATGCTAGATAGTGTATAGAAGAAATCCAAATTGTTGCATGATTTTGGATTATACATGTTATGATATTAGTTGACACTTTATCACAATTCCAATGCGCTTTGTGGTTTGAAAATTTATGCCTTTTTGAACACGTAAAATCATTTTAAAGTTCATGAACATTTTGTTGAATTTGCCTAGGAAGAAAAATTTGTGAGATATTGTACAACAATCATGTCTTGGTAGATTGAAATAATGTGAAATTCTTAAAACTCACAAATAATTAATAGAGAAATTATCTCTCATGTCATCAATTGATACCTATTATATTGTATCTTGATAGATCAAAATAGTGTAAAATTTTTAAAACTAGCAAATAATAGATCAATTGTCTTTCATGTCATCAACTGACACCTACTATACTGTAAAAAGTGAGTCTTTAAAATGTCTCTCTTCACATTTTGCTTAACACAAACTATCTATCTTTGGTTTAAAAGTTCCAACTCAAGTTAATAAGTGTCGTGACATTTAATTAACCACTTTTGGACCAGGCATTCAAACTTTAAACAATGAAGGGATGTTAACATGTACCATGAATAGAATATTTTTGTTTTTTTCATCCATCAAAATATTTTGTAGATTCATGTTGGGATTCTTTGACATTCTATGGTGTAGGTTTTCAAAGAAATTCTTAGCATAATTTTGTTGTTTAAAGATTACAAGTATGTTTCTCCTCAATAAGTGATTTTTTTCTAGTTCCAAAGTAACCCTTCAAAAAATGACTTGAATACATAAGTCATTTTTTTAAAGATCTTGTAATTAGAACTTGTAATGTTGAACTTAAAGGAAATAAAAAATTCTTGAGAAAATTAAAAATATTTGATCTACAATCACTTTCATAAACGAAAACTAAAATTTGGTTCCACATTATATCAAAAGATATTGATTCATGCGGGTTGTAAATCCAACCACATTGTTGTGTAAATAAAGATAGTAATACACAATTTATTGAGTAACATAAACTTACATCAAATATAAAAGCAAAATCCAAACAAAAATACATAAAACAACACTCTCAATATAGCTCACCTTATGTTCAGATCTTGTATCATATCATTGGGCAAAGAATGTCAAGTCAATGGAGCCTCAAATCCTAAATATCCCAAATCCTAGTTGACATGAATAACAAATTAGCTTCTATACAGAGACGCCAACTCTACATGAATAAAGCGTGAACTTATATACAAACAAGAATTAACTTCTATATGATGTGCTACCCAAAGTGAAGTCTTGAAATTGATAAGGTTCCTAAGATTAAACTACATAAAGTGATGTATTTTAACAAACTACATCAGGCATTTGACATGGTTTCAGTGTTTCACACCTCATGCCATGCCACATGACAATATTGATATGATCTATGGATCTTATTTTACAACTTTTATTTAGTTGTTATTAAATTATCCTTATAAATTTCATTTTGTAATATATCTCACAATTATAGAGATTTAGACTACCCCTTGACTCCAAAGGGATTAAACTTCTATTCAAGAATCAATGCCATTGTTCAATTCCATTGGATTGATCATACCAATTACAAAATACAAGTATTGCTTACTAACCAATCCTTTTGGACATTGTACCCCTTTGGCTCATTATTGTCATGATGATTAGTTAGTCACACTTTGTGCCAAATAATTAGTTAAAGTTGGAAAAAGTAGTTTGACAAGTGCTTTTAGAACTAATCAATTCTTTTATTTTTTCTAAATTCCGGCACCTTGTATGTGGCAACTTTGTCCATCGGTAAGAGCATCCTAGATCTATGAGTGGAAATACGGACAATACGAAAATTTTCAAGTGGAAGGGTGTGGATGTTATTTTGTTCTGTTTAGTTAAAAAAATTGATCCAATGCAAAGCCAAAAATCCAAACCTCAATTAGAATTTTCCACATAATAAAAAGGAGAAGAAAAAATTAAACATTAAAAGACTTTCATGCAGATGAAGGAAGGTTTACTTTATTGGTACACATAACAATGCTTGATAAGGTATGACAATTATTAATCTTCATATTGTTTTCTAGAGATGTCCAATCATTGTGCCATTGGCAAGGCACTTTCCAATTGATTGAGGATACTCTAACCTCCATATCTTTACAAGTCACTTATTATTTGAAATGTGGAGAGAAGGCAAGTGCTTTTATAATGGTGAGTAGGTAGGAGGTACAACAATCCATGTGGGATATGTAAATTAAAACATGGAAAAGCTCAATTGCTCATAATCAAGTCAAAATAAAGCGATAATTGTTTTTACAACTAAATTCATACTTCCAAATTACAAACATACTTTTGGAGGTAAAACCTAACTTGATATCCCAGATTTTCATATTTGATCTTATTTTCAAAAAAATGATTTGCAATGCTTAAATGCGGTCCAAAATTTTGGTGTATATACAATTACAGACTTGTTTTTCTTATAATTCCCACATTGCTTCAAATATCCCATGACCTTTGAGGAATGATGAAGAGCGATGAACTTCAGTATTAACATGAACCTCTCAATCCCTCTTACTCACAACATCCATACCTTAAGTTAAGATGTTTGTTTTGTTTTATTTGTTATAGTATGATCTCTAGAATCGTGCATCCCTTAGTCACATTCTTGATAGCATCTAAAAGCCTTCTGCAAGGAAGGATGTACGYGCTTTGTTAGGAAAAATATTGAATTTCAAAGTTTTTATGATTTAAAAAAATTATAAAATCAATTTTATTTTCATCCATGCCTTTAAGTGAGGCTATTTGTTTTGTTTATTACAGTGCAATCTCTAGAAATGTACATCCCTCATTGGCATTCTTGGTATTGTCGAAAAACGTTCTTTGAGGAAGGGTGCATAGACTTTGTTTTGTGGCATTCTAACCTATGGTGTGAAAGTGATTGGATTTCAAAGTTTTTATGAATTTGAGTATTAGTTTTCCAAAGGTTTTGCTTTCATTTCGGTTAAAGCAATGGCATAGGGCACACTAGTATCAATAAAATTAACCCTTCCTATCAACAAATAGGTGCATGTGATACTTGAGTAAAAATTAAACTTGCACAACATTAGGTGACTTGAATTACACAATGTGACCCACTTTCTAATATTTAGGCATTTGCAACATTTAATATATTTGTTTTCAAACTCCTCCAAGAGTAAATTCCAAAATACTCAACTCTTAGTTTCTTGTTTAATCAATTAACCTCTTAATGCATCAATCTTTTTTTTTGCATATTTTTGTTTATATCAAGATACTAGAATTTCATAGAATTGATTATTAAGGAAGGTTTTCATTTCAAGATTCAAATATTACGTAAGATGAATGAGAAGTTATTAGGACTAAACAACAACTGCAAGCCCTTTGTTATAGTTCAGAATATGGATATCGGAGCACCTAAGGATTAACTTGATAGCCATGTACAATAGTCAATTACAGTATTTTATAATCCCTCCATCTCTAAATAAATCTAGGGTTTCCAAATATACTTGTCTCAAATTAAATTCTTCTCAAATTAAATTCGAAATTGGCTCTCTGCAACTTGATGGACAACAATTGAAGTTAGTTTGAACACCTTGAAGCAAAAGAATATGCAAATGTCACACTCCAAAGACTGTATAGCAATTCAATGAACGTCACTACACCAACATTGTGTGAAAGATGATCAATATTAATACCATTGGAACGTCATTACACCAACATTGTTTGAAAGATGATCAATATTAATACCATTGGAGCAATTCCCAAAGGGCAAAAATTTATCACTTCCACCACTTATTTTCAACATGTGCCGCTTCAATGAAAGCTACAATATCTCCTTAATCCTTTGAAAATAGGAATTGCTCACACATTAACCCTTGAAGGATGGACCGGTGGCCGTGGAAATCATGCATTTTGATACCGTGTAACATCATCTCCTTTGAAAAAGCTAAATATATTCAGTGGAAGTCAAAGTACTAGAAAAGATCTCCCCTTTCCACCCCTAATACCGAGGATGAATGATTGCATTTCTATCCTACAAGGAAAGATTCTTGCCATTCATCAGAGGGAAAACATCCTCAGCATCGTTTAAGGGTTAATCTAGTCATATCTAAGAAACCCCAGATTTATTTGGAGACGGAGGGAGTAACATGTTTCTATGTTTCAAAACTTTAGGACTTCAATATTTTTCGTATTTGAACGTTCTGCTAAGGTCTTGAAGCTTCCGACATGATTCTATTCAACTCCTGTAATCTGGAAACAGCCACTATGTCAAGGATAAAAGTATGGCAAAATCATTATCCAACATATCAACTGCACACCTCCTTCCAGATGCAAGCGAACACATACCATTCTCAATTTTGCTTCGCACATGATGCTCAGAATTTGTAGAATTTGCGCACCAATAAATTAGTATTACAGGCACCAAGTAATATCTTTCTCTCCAAGGAAATACCATTCAATGATGATCAATCATCGGGATAACATGGAACTTTGAATGGTGAATTGCCAACGAAGAAATTCCACTCTAGAAGGTTCCCAAAGTGAGCTCAGAAGGTGAACATTTGCTGCAGAGGAAGTCATCATAGCGCCATGAACCTTCCTGCAACACCCCTGGTGGGAGTCCTGAAATCCTCTGCACTTGTACTTGAAACTTCCACCTCCAAAGCAAGTTACATCCCTTCCATTTGAGCAGACCGCTTAGCATATCCTGTCTGTTTTACTCGAAAGCATCGGTCCTAAACCTGTACAACGCATAATTGTAGAAACACACCCTGCCTCTGGAYGCGTTCTCTAAAGATATATCCGATGTATATTTTTCAATGTCAACTTCTTCCGACAAGTAGGACACTTCTTCTGTGAGCTAATCGCCCCTTGAATACAAGTTAGGCAAAAGATGTGACCACAAATGGTGGATGTCTCATCTTTCATTGTATCCATGCATATTGCACACTTAAATTTGTACTCATCCTCGGCCTCGGGGGCTGGCGGAGTTGGAGAGCGCTCCTTTACGAAAAATGGTTCGGCAGGAACAGGTTTCCGTTTCTTAGTATTCTGCAAAAAAGAAGAAGAGTTAGGGTCAGATCTGAACCATCCCAGACCTCTAGGAAGTACCAGAGAGGAGTGTTGCATATATGGCAGCTTTACAACGTCCATTCAACTTAGTATTGCAGCCTAAAACCAGTTCCTTAAGGCTTTAGCTTTTCAATAGGAGCCAAATTTCATACTGGCTAAGYTTTTAGAAGCCCTACATGACTAGTACGGGAGCTATGTTATTAGGTGAAAGCCAAGTTTTCGGTAAGAATCAATAGCTTTAGGTCGCGGCACTAAATAGAAAAAACGCTGTCGCAATYAGAAACCCGCCATCTTGAATCCCATTACAACAGACTGATCCTTGGCAAATGAAGAGGATTCAAAGAGATAAAGCCCTGGTCAAAGCTAGTTGGCCTAATAGATGGGTTCGTCTTCATATCATAGCTCTCGTATAAGTAACATTCTGAGATGGAATGTCAGCCATCACAGGATCCTCTTGTAACGGAGTTTTCTTTGCGTTAGCATTAGTTCTCTAACCCAATAATCGATATTCTTCTGACCTGCTCAGGTTAGACAGACCTGGGATCATTGCACCTTCTTGCAATATAGGTGTCTCTATTTAAAACCATTTAAAAGAATTGCTGCCATGTAGATTTGACTAATGGACGAAAAATCAAAGAGGTCGTGCACCTTAGTATACTCGTGAAGAAGCACGCAGTCCTCATTTACTGGATCTGGTCTAGTTGGAGTTGTGAGGTCTATTGTTGACCTGGCTGGCCGACCCCGGCGACCTGTATGAGTGACACTAGCCTGTGGCTGGACGCTGTAATCCGATATCCCTAAACCAAAAAATCATTTATTTAACAACTGTTTTTGCACTCCAAAAACGTCAGAGTAAATAGGAATCCTSAGCATGTAAATATACGTCAGCTAAGCAAAATGAAAAAATGTAATACATACCTCCCGGGCCTAGACGCAATTCTAGAGGATCGTCATCTAGAGTCACTCTTGACGGTCGTGCAGAACGGTGAGCTTCCACTCTCGCCTTAAATATGGCCTGCACAAGTAAGAAAGTCGATGTTATTCCTACGCATAGGCAATGCGAACAACTGCTGACCATGCTACACAAGCTTCATACGATGCAAGACAAGTGACCTCATATATGACAAGGTATGTTATGTTAAGCTCACTCTAAATTAACTTTGTAAATGCCTTAAAAAATTTGATAAACAATTAGTAATTCAATCCTAAAGTGAGTCCAGACATCATGTCCACTCTAGTGCACACCAAAAAAGCAAGAACTGGACTGCAGATATCCGTTTCCTAAACACCGCATGCAATCAGCATGCACAAATATCCACACTAATGCACACCAGAAAAGCAAGACTTGGACTGCAGATATCCATTTCCTAAACACCGCATGTAATCAGCATGCACACATGTCCACGCTAATGCACTTGTAAGAATTTCATGAAGTTTGACAGTATAGATTGGAAGATATTAGCATTCAAAGTTGAAAAAGAAAGTCTTTTTGAACATTGACCTAAAATTTCAAATGACTTTGACTGCTGTTTGTGAAATTTTTTTGCACTATAGACTTTGAATTAAAAAATATTTATGTTAAAGAATTGAGTTGAAAGTCTAAAAAAAATTCAAAAAACACACACTTGATTTTCATTCTTTAAAAAATTGTTAATTAGAAGTAGGTCCAAGATTGAAAGAAAAACAAAATGGTTAATAGCTCTAAGATGGGATTGAAACACAATAATCCCCATTTTGAGATTGTTCTAGAAAGTAAACTTTTCCTTGTCCAACAATTTTTTTTTTAATTGTGAAAATTGCTTTTGGAAATAAATCCTATAAGGTGTTTTTTCAAGAAGATGCTTAGATTGACCTCAAAACAAGATTGTCCATAACTTTCTCATTAGTAGTCCAAATAGAGTGACTTAAAGCTTCACATGTAGACAAAAATATATCGTTTCAGTAAAAAATCAAAAAATTTAATTTTGATTTTTGCAAAATTGTTTTTGCTACCCGCCGAGATCAATTTTGTGCATATTGTAGTATAATTCTTTCTCCCATGCACCAATTGAAATAAAAATTATAAAATTCCCTCAAAACTAATTAGTTTTTCTATCTTATGAGAAAGTTTCAAAAAGTTCATAAAAAATCAAGTTCATAGGAACCTGCCCAAAATCCAATTTGTCCCCTCAAGGGACAATGGAGTTAAAGGAATTGATAGATGATGACGAGTATTTCACATATTTATTGCATCAATGGGTGAGCAAAAATTAGTGTCACTTGAACTCATTAATTTTTGGAAATTAGAATAATACAAAAATACTTTGAACGACCCTAATTGTAAAATAATGTAATTTTATAAATTAGTATGACATACACAAATAGAATAAGTTAGTACAGGCTTTTGTTTCTTGTTCTTCAAAAACATTTCAATAGTTTTACCCCTAAGTGTCTGCATTCTAGAGGATTGTTTCGACACAAATATTTTTTTCCATCTATTATGTTTCTACTTTTGCATACAACACATCTATAAGCTCTAGAAATGAGTAAAAAGGTTGTGACTTGCATAAAAATTGGTACAAAAATAAGCATGCTCTTTTGTTGTGTAAATAAAGATTGTAATAAACAACAAATCAAGTGACATTAACCTACATCAAATAGGAAAGCAAAATCTAAATAAGAGTTCATAAAAACAATACTTTCAAAGAATAGATACAAGATTTGAACACGGACAAGGTGAGCCATGAAGCATCCTATGAAGCTCTTTGAAGGCTTGGGTAGGTTTATACAAAGTCATTTTAGAATGGATGAAAGTAAAATTGTTACCAAAGATGCACACTCGTATTTACTTTCTCATTTATTTTTTTTCGATTGGATGCCCAATGAAAAGTTATAAGGCTTGGAAGTCTTTTTTTTTTTTTGAAACATATAGTTCTAGGCTTGGAAGTTTAGGGGCAACTTAGACAGCATACTAATAGAGAAGGCAAAAAATCATGCAAGTTGTGAATATGCTTCAATTAACTTTGAATGCTTATATCTTGTAATTTATGAAGCCGATAGGTTTAAAAAAAAATCCACACATTTTCACACTAGTGTAGGGAATAATATGTGGTTGAATATGAGAAATATAATTCTTTTTCCAATTTTCACTCAATGCAATAAAAATTATAGTTTAAAAAAAAATTTATAACCATTATTTCAAATTCTAGTATATATTCATGAGATTTTTGAATTTTTCTYAATAAACTTCATTCACAAGAACAAGAATTTTGTATTAAAATCTTTTGGGACTTTGATATTCACCTTTTGATATTCACCCTTTGATATTCACCTTCCAAAAGTGAATCTTCAAAAACAATTGAAATCTTGTTCACATAATTATTGTTTTTTGAACATTTTCTTGGTGCAAGGTGAATATTGGTTTGTSAGATACCTCCATTGTCTTTGAAATTTAGCATGCAATTAACTAATATAACCACCTATCCAATGATCTAAATTCCCAAAGTTGAATGTTGTCTCCTAGGTGATTGCAAGAAGCACTTGTCCTATTTCATATCCCCTTGCCCTCGGACAAGTGGTTTTTCGCTCATAACTTTTGCATTGTTTGATCATTTGGAGTGAAATTTGGAATGAAGGTACAAGAGATAGTTAGACATTGGGTAATTAATTTTTTCAAAATTCTCAAAATTATTTTACTATTTTGAACTTGCCCCTTAGGTGTCTACCTTGGAGAATTTGGAGGTTTTTAGTACTATTTATTATCCAAAAATCCAAATTTGAAGCTCAAAATTGGAATACAAGGACTTCTACTAAAGTTACATAGGTCCTTAAAGAGGTTTTCTAAAAATAGTAATTTTTCCACCGTCCACATGTGCTCAAAGTGCACTACCTTTGCRCAAGTGCAAATAACACATTTTGTTTTTTCCAAAGACAAAATTGGTTGGGAAGAATCATCTTCAAGTTAGAAAAAATCTTTCTATTACAAATTTTTTTGAATTTTTTTACTATTTTAAAAAAATCAATGTTCATCATAGTGTCCATTTTCTTGGCATTWTCCATCACATTTTGAGTGTGCATAATTTTTAGAGATAAATTTTTCTAGGTGTGAATTGTCATAAGACATATCATTTTTGGAATGCTTTACAAATTATCCATATTTTGTTTCATTTTCAAAAAAATTATTCCAAAAGTCATAGTACTCTAGTACTAAGGCCATTTTGAGCCAAAAATGATGGGTAGTTCTTGCATCTACCCTCCTCCACAAGGTTGCTTGAGTCAAACCATGTTGGCCCAAAATTTATTTTCTTCAAACTATAAATTTCATAAGCTTGCAATCTATACAATCCACAAATTCCTAAAGTAGTTTAGTTCAAATATGTAAGATTGAAAGTTTAAAAAATGTTTCTACAATATATTTCAATTATCCTAAATGCACTAGAATTGAAGTGTTGGTTTGGGATATTTTTGTGAAAAATACCACTAGTCCATTTAGGAATAACACCATGTCATTAAAGTTTCAACACAATTTCATTTCAGTCTTTGTTAGTTGATAGGTTATCTTAAAATCGAACTATCTATAACTTTGCATATATTAAATTTTCAAATATCAAATTCTATTCTTTTAAATTTTAAAATTGTATATATGTGTATATATTATTTTATCACTTGTGTAGTGAACTTTGTATTTAACCATGTTAAGATTATTTATTTTCATTTATTTAGACTTAGTCAATACAGCTTTGCTTTTAGACTACATATGCAAGTGATCATGGATTTATATTTTCGTATTTTTCAATTGAAATTTGGATAATTTCTATTTCACATGAAACAAGTGAAAACCTATTTGTTCATTCATATTTTTTTAATCATTTAATTTGAATGAATTGGATGATTTTTTCTAGAAAAATTATACAAGACTATTTTAACCTCTAAAGGACCAACATGCGTTTTTTGGCAACATAGATATTTTGCGCAGGTACATGTGATTGGATATTTTCATATTTTGAGTTGCAATTTTAATAGAATGTGGGGACGAGAAATATCTTTCATGTGCACAAATTTCATGACATTTGGAAATATGAGTCAAAAGTTATTGCATAATATGTTGTTTGTTTATCAACTCGGGTAGTCCGGGCAAATCTGAAAAAATCACTTTTTTAAGAAATAAATATTTGAAATTCGTTCATTAGATATATATATGTACTCAAAAAGCTTTGAATCATTGCATTTCAATAGTTGAGGTGAAAGTTATGAGGCTTTCTAGTTTGTGGGCAGTTATGGAATCCCAAAAAAGACTTTGAAGTCCTTTACTTTACTGAAATTTCAATATTTTTGAAAAAAAAATAATGCTATTGGATGTAGATTGTTTATTACAACAATTCAACCATTTGGATTTAAGATTCTTAGATTTATAACTAATTTGTTAACAATTTAGTATTTTGAATCATTCTCTACTTCTTTCTACTTACTATTTTTTTCCTATATGTTGTACAACTCCAAATGATCTGAAAATTTTCATGTATGTAGCCAACTTGCCCTGAAGAATGAATCCAAAGAAGCACAACCATTGAAAAGTAGATTTTTTGGTTTACTTTTATATCCTAGGCATGGTCAAAGTGCATATCACTGTTTTGTTTTATTTTTGCTTGTCATATGCACAACAGAAGCACTTTTATCTACTACAGGTTCAAACTAGTTTCATAATAGTCAACAAGATTCATTGGTCAAAAGTATGAAAGAAAGATTCTTATGGAAGTGGTGGAAAGAAACTTATGGAAGATTCAAATTGTGGGAGCTTCATCTTTATGGTGCATCAGAAGAGAATGGAACAACGAGTTAGAGGGGAAGGAAACAGATCGGAAGAAAAAACACTCCGTGTAGGGAGAACACATAATCAATTGCCCTGGATGCTCAAAAGAGGTGTCATCTTCTGGTTCACCAAGAACGAGAGGGTTATACTTGACCTAATTGCTGTAGACTCTCCATTCGGCCAAAAGTGAGATCTCAATGTCTACAATTGAAACCACTTATGTCCAGTATCCATCTCAAGCTTCCCGGTGATCTATTCCATAGCGATAAACACAAGTCTTTGTAAGAATTAGTTTGATCCTACAGTGGATAACAGAGACAGAGAATAGGTGATATGATGTACAATCTTGAAGAGTCTCAACACCACTTGCGCATCACCCTAGTCACTGCTGGGCATCTACGTCACTTGCGCATCTATGTATAGTGCTTTACAGTTACCTTGCAACACAAGAGATTGCTAAATCATCACTGCTGCAGTCACTATGCTCAATGCGAAATTTAACAACTCTGCATACTAAAGTAAGACAGCCCATTGCAGTTATTTCTTCCAGAGTGGTCACCTATGAAGTGGCTCCATTTTTTTTTTAGTTTTGTGAGATCCGGACCACAATCAATGTCTTACATGATAGTAATAGAGTGATTAGTGACCACATAAGGCACTTCCAACTTTTCAGTGTGGAATTCATTACAAAGATTGACTTTTTAAGCATTCCATGTTAGAAAATATTGTGATTGCATTAGGTAGTGAGATGACCATCATGGGTTCAAATTTTGTTGGCTATGGGATGGTCTACAGACCCTGTTGGGCCATGGAGAACCGAACACTTCAAAAATTCCTAACAAATTCATACTTTATCGAAAAAATATGATTTCAATTGCTCTCACTATTTCTCACACTTGTCTTTTAAGTGGGGGGAAAATTGAAAAATTTCAACAGTACCGTGAGGCTAAACTCCAAATTCTGACCAGTATGGGCTGTCTTACCTTACTCTCAAGTCAAAACAGGCGAAAGCCCCACCTTTCGTATTAGTATCTGCCCTCGACGTTTCCTGAAGTCACCTTTGACGAAGAAAGGATTAGCTTTCGCTTTTCGCAATGCTTTTAGGGAAGCTGTTTCCACATTGATGCCTTTGACCTCCAAAATCCTTWGTCGAGTCAATTCCTGTGTTCACGTATCCAAACTCAAGCCATCAGAAACACCTATATCTTGTAGCCTGTGAATCCAAACAATTAAAGTACTGGCAARCATGAACATTTACGATTTTTGGTCGTCATGATAAGCCAATTCTTACTTGGTGATGACTAGTAGTCCTCCGATAATTCTTTCGTCTCTTCTTCTTGAATATGATCACCTTCTCATCCAATGCATGCATAAAACCGACGTGTATCTTTCGCTTAAAAAATTGTCTGCCATCTGCGTAATAGAGCGCATAGCAGATCACATGGGAATGCTTTCTAAAATCTGGTAGAGAAATAGGAGCTCTCTTCCTTGCATTTTCTTCAACAACAGCAAAGATTTTCGCTTTGGGTACAGTAGGCCGGCTAATGACTGTCTGGTCTTTCGATCCAAGCATAAGGATCTTATTCAACATCTGCAGCTGCAGATTAAGATAGCGCAGTAGATTTTATCAATTATACAAATAAAAAGATTCCACAAAGGAAATAGAGAGATTGTGGGGAATAAGAAAGATATTATGTGCAGGATTTGTCGCTCTGGAGATAGAAGTACCTTGTCATTGATGTCGTAATACTTCAACATCTCGGTGTAAATAAGATCGTTGGGCGACACCTTGAACTGGTGAGAGCCTATCTGAGTAACATCAGAGCAATTGTTAGAATTTCATCTACTAAAAAATATACAATTAGATCGACCAAAAAGAAGGTTCGCCAAGATGGTGACAATAGAGTTCAGGAAATTTTCCRTATCCTCATAAAGTCAGACGAAATTAGGTCGCCAAATAGTCACGCAACATACTTGAACGACTGCGAAAACTTCGGGCCGCTTATTCTGCCCAAAATCCTCCGCTGTGTACCGATTCACAACTCTGTAGCCAATCTCTTCCGCCAATGCCCGTTGCTCGTTGTTGAGTTTAAAAGGTCAAGGTGGATTGGCGCCTTTTGTTCCGCTTCACTGCTCTGTGTGCGGTCTTCAGAGCCTCCGTTGATTACAACCGTATTGTAAACCTGGCCAATGGCACCAAGCTCTGAAACCTCATAGATTCATTCCCGCGATCTAAGCCAAGAGAGATATTGGACATGCGTTTTGACAATACTAGTGCTTCATTGGTCGCCGGTACGGACAGATAAGAGGGACTAAGATTTGAAAACGAAGAAAGAGCGATCCTGCAGGCTCTACGAAGGAGTAAACGTGCTGCCGCTTTAGCCATCGTCAACGGCTTTCTTAAAGCAGGAGACCTACCACATTCTTGGAAGGCTAGAATACATCAATCCTCGCAGAGAAACCTAAACCCAGCCCATAAGTTTGCCATCACATTGCAAATGTAGTTGTCACCCGAGTGCAAGAGCTCGAAACCATAGCCGGGAGAAAATTCGACAGGTGAGGGACAAAATTGGGCGTGACGGCCCGAGTCTGGGGGTGCACCACTGGAGGGGTTTAGGGTTTCAGAATTTGCCGGAGAGAGACGATGTTCCCAAGTCATAGGAACAGAATGGGAACATCGCGGGAACAACATGACCTCTGACAGTAAGCAATCTGTGGGATTCTGTCCACTAATGTTTGAGTGAGGACTGCATTGAATTCGCTCAATTAATTTGAAAGTTCAGTTCAATATATGTGTCGGTTTCTTGTGTGTCACTCAAGAGTCTTCTACACAGGATGACACCTGCAAACCTAAGGCATGCTCATTGTGGACTCTCAACCCAATTTGTGTCCTATCTATGATACACTTATCCAACATTTCAGGGACAATATTTCAAGGGCAACAATGTTGGGCCACTGCAGATATGGACGCAATTGGGTTGATGGTACATAATGGGTTTACAGTACGCATACCTGGGTACCAGTTTGAAGGTTTTCTATCAACTGCAGACCATGCAAGAAAAACGTTTATATACTTCATGTCATTATCAAACTGCATAGTAGAATTTTTTAGCATCAATCCCAATCAATATAATCTCAGTGCCATGTGATTGCATTCTTCTAACACAATCACTTATCACTTATTAGCTATAGTCTATGAAGATACAAGGAACGAGTTAACTTCAGATAACTTTTCCGTCAGTACAACAAGCTAGAAATTGAACACCGTGGATGATGCAAAAAACACTTGTTTATGTATCATATGTTGTACCGGTACCTCACTGTCAACACCAGCCTGCCTAAGAATGAACAAAAAGAAGTGACCTTTCGCTCTGTTTGTTTCATAGTAAATACCTGTGAAATAACAAGGTTTCACGCCACCTCTTTTACCTCGAATGTATCATTTTTTACGCATATCAAGTATTAACATAACCAAAGTTGCACAATCACGATGTTGATTTGATTTTTTAATTATTAAGCATGTTATCTCAGAGAGCGTTTCCATGGCAGTCCAGCCGCTAGTGGTAACAGATCCTGACTCAGGCTCCCCGCTGCAAGCTTCAAGCTGCACTATCCACTGTCCGCCATAGCCAACACAAACAACAGCTCTGCTGTAGTGGGATGTCATGCAGCATCCGCCACCTAAGTAGCGCAAAAAGTGTCCCTCCTCCGCGACATTGCAGCCTCGAGCGGGGACGATTCACCCCTAAGAAAACTAATCTCGATCGGCTACCCAAAGTACCGACTCAAATCGTATTTACAAAGCCTCATGCAGCCGATTTCGGTGCATTTCCATCGCCAGTCGCTCATGCATTCACCATGCCGCAGGACAGAGCCATCAGCAGCACCGCCCCTTCTTCTTCGTCGGATGAGAATGATTCGGTGGCCAGGACTGGCACCTTCCCGTCGTCGCTGGGGGAGAGAGGTGACGCTCTGTGAAGAGGGCTCTTCGACGGCGACCATGGCTGCCAAGACATGCAGCTTCCGGACAAGGAGCTCTCCGACATCCGGTGAAGTAGGTTCCCTCGGCTTCTCTTCCTTGGCTTCGCATCCGCCGGGAACACCGAGTCGTGAGATTCTTCGCTCGGCAGCTTCCGCTTCAGCGCTTCCGTCGTCGTTAGTGGCGATACCGGCGATTCAGCGGTTCCATTTGCCGCTGCTTTTCGCCCAGCCTTCTTGAAGCGGATGCCGCAAGCATTGCACAAAGACTGTCACAACAAAGTCACGTACCCACGTAAGTCTCACCACAATCCATCACCTTTCCCAAATGGCCAAATGGCCGATTCCCCCATTCCCTTGACCAGCAAGACGAGGGAAGATGGATCCGAGCATGTACCTTGGGTCCTCCGGGTCCATTTCTCCAAAGCGGAGTCTTGGAGGTACTACAGTGCGCGCATGCACGTTCGCCGTTGTCGCCATCTTCCATGCATTGCTCCACCGTGTTGATGGCGCTCGATGGTAGGTAGTTTGGCAACCATGCCTGGTGACTAGATCGATTGCTGTATCTCTGCTCCTCGATCATGCCAAACAAAGCCTTGGAAGTCTTCACTTCATCCCTGCATGATGACCGCGGCCATGCCTTAAAACCTTTTGGGCCGCCATCACTGGTACAAACTCCCCTCTCAGACACCTGCGCATGAGAAAAAATACTTYGTAAGAAGAGGATAAGGTTKTCCCMAACTCCRCAAAACTGGCATTCTACAAAGACCACCAAGCAGATTAACCTCACTGCCCAGTCAGTGTTTGACCTAAGCCTTCAAACAAATCTACACTAGAAGCCCGCCATGGCGATGAAGGCTAATGCCGCGAGAAAGTCACTTTGGGTAACCGAAAAACTTGACGACACCTTGACGAGTACAAATTGTAYAAACCTTATCCACGAATGAGAAATGAAGTACCTGGGGATAACACTCCGGGGACGTGTCGGAATCGCTGCGCGTACAACTGCCGCCCCAGGACATATCCTGCTCTAGCTCGCTGGTGCGACGCAAAAGCTCCACTGCTCTTTCCGATCGCATAGCCAGCGACAAAGCCAGGTCTGGGTCGAGGGAACCCACACGAGACAGCCGTACAGGAGCATCCGTCCGCGACGTCGTAGTGGTAGACCCGAGTGAGAGCGTGCAGTCCACCGCCAGTGAAAGATTACAGAAGCTCGGCTCCTCCATTCCTTTCGTCAACCCTAGCTTSGGATTACTACTACTACTACGATGGCAATGCACTATGCCAACCATACTTCAAGCTCTCCACCTCACAAAAATTTACTGCGTAATGATAGCAACCAAATGTTTCTTGCTCTGAAGAAACCACTCAACTGGTTCCGCTGACCTGCAAACACCTGCGGTGACTATTCCACCACTCAAAACCCTCTGAAAACTGGCGCATCTGCCCAAATCCAAGATACAACGTCGTTCGTGACATCGACTATGGAGAAAAAGCTTCGGCTACAAAATCCGACTCTTGGCGGCGGGACCCAAATACACTCGAGCTTCACGCCCTCGGAGTTTCCAGCAACACGGCGCGCTCTCCCTCTCTCTCCTTCTCTCTTTTCACARCCCCACCACACGTAACCGCAGCGGCGCAACCACAACACGGAACACAAGATACAAATCTCGCCTTCTTTGCTTTAGTAAACGATCAAGTCACTAGCATGCCGTCGTTGCAACAGCCCCGATCGCTCCTTTCGAGATGCTATCGTCTCCTCCGATCAAGCCCACCCACAGCCGCCCCTGCGCCGCCACACGATCGTCCCCTAAACTCCCAAACCACCGGCAGGCAGGGCTGTGGTGGTACTATTCCTCCGGCGTCGTACGTCCACCCTTCCTCACTTGAGCACGCAAGCAGCTGATCGCTACGACGGTGGTCGACACAGCTCTGACAAAACCGGGGACAGATGGTGGGAGACGCCTGAATAATAAGAAGCGATCGGCACCGCCACTCCCCCTGCCCACATTAGAATTCCGGTGTGCACGGTGACAAATGAAAGAGATTCAAGGAAAATGAAGCAACTAAACTTAAGAGCAGGGAGCGGCTTGGCTGAGTGRCTGCCTCGGGGAATGTGGGGTCGATTGATTCGACTGAGGTGGCAAAACGGGCAGCTGGCTGCTCAAAAGCGCCCGCCTGCTAACAATAGCCTAGCAAGCGAAAAGCRTGAACGCAGACGTCCCTACTCCCTACTGCCTGCGGGGAGTGCGGCCCGTCGACCCAGCGGCGCTCCTGCAGCACCACGAGAGGATTGAAGCAGTACCACCTAGTCGCGATAAGGAAGGGCGACACTTGGGAGGACGTCATTCGTTGGAATCTAGACCGACCTGGACGGATGGTTGTGGTCGGGCGATCGGATCGCACGTGAGGTTTGCGACCGTCTCCTGTCGATCGCCATCGGCAGGCAACTGCACGCAAACTACACTAATATTCAACGCTAGTCTAACGACCCTGGTTGATTTTTTAAATGCTTTAAGTTTTTGCTAGAGGTGATTATTTAAGTCCAGGCATAGACCTCATTACTACAGTACTCAAAAGAGACGGAGGTTCAGGTCATCKTAATTGGGGGAAATATTCATGGAGAGTAGCCTATACCAGTAGGCCGATGGTGTACGACACTGTGGCGCTCCGACCCTCGTTCCCTTGGTGTCCAAAACAAATGAATAGCTTGACTGGTCGGGTGTGGAGCTGTCGACTACAGTAGTAAGTTACTGTACAGTAMAGTAGTAAGCTAAGCTAACAGTACAGTCCGTCCAGTCCCGATCGTCGATTCGTCGTCGCAGCCCTCCAGCTCCAGTACAGTACAGTAGCTTATCTGTAATTGTAACTTMAGATTGCATGGAGTCCGTGGCCACCAGCCGTTCCCTTCTGCTGACCTCTCTTGTTGCCTGTCGTGTGTGCTGCGAATCGGCCCGGGGGCTCGACGTGGCGGAAGGCTGGTGTGACGGAGCTGATCGAGTGATGCCGAACCATGGAAAAGGGACGGTCATGGTGGAAGACACTGYTGGGCGTGGGCGTGGGAGTTGGGAGTGGCACTTGGCTCCACCACAGGGAGCCGCGGCGCTCCCTGTGGCTCACTCCGTCCGTCGCTGGCTTGCCTTTCCACCTCGGTATTATCCCCCACTGTACAGTACACTAATGATGGAAAATAGTGTTACCTACACTAATTGATTTAGGGTCTCCTGCCATGTGAGTTGGGCCGGTGCAGCTTCTCCCGGGAAGCTACAGTGCAAATTTCGGAATTGTCTTGTTATGTGGACCGGTTGGGTGGGGAGAGAGTGACTAAAAATGCCACACATAATGGATACTCTTCAAGTTGACCAATCTCCTCCAATCTCCACCAATGGGATTGTCCACCAATATCGGTGAAGCTTGCAACCCGACTTCTCCACTCACCAAGGCCGGCAAGATAATCGGTGGTCACTCCTTGTCTTTTAGTGCTTTTTCCGCCGGACCGATGTACATGGCAAGAGGCTCTTAAAACAGCCATAAGTTTTTACTCTTAATGAATATTTTTACCAACTATAGGTACAAAGTTTTCCCAACTATAGTAATATTAGGATCCATGAACTCCGTAAAAATATTCATGAAGGATAAAAAGTTATAGAATTTCTAAAAAAGTTAGTATGGGTAACACTATTTACCATCATTAGTGTACTGTGTTGTAGAGAATGAAAGAAAAAAAATGAAGTAATTAAGTTATTACTGGAGWAGTGAGGACTGCTCTACTGTTCTGCATATATTAACCCTAATTTAAAGCCGTGTGTCCTGGCTTGGCGGGTGGACCTSGCTGGCTACTTACGGTTCTGTGCGTAAGTTAAGAAGATGATGATCAGATCTGGTTTGCCAAAGCATAATATAATTTCCCTCGCTCTAATTGGTTACTCCATCTGAACTTTTCCAGGCATAACATTCTTAACCTTCATGGGGGGGTCCCTTTTGCTCCTCAAAATCTGGCCCCCCCAGCAACCAATCAGCGTGTCCAAGTCTGACAGCCCACTCTCTCCCAACCACGCCAGCCAATGAAATTGCTTCTATTATAACCTTAATCCTTCCCCCAGGTATATAGCGAACAATTATACCTCCACCTGGGGGGAGGATACACACCCAGTTAAGGGCCTCCTGCCATGTACATCGGTCCGGTGCAAAAAGCGCTAAATGACAAGAAGTGACCATCGATTGTCTTGCCGGCCTCGGTGAGCGGAGAAGTCGGGTTGCAAGCTTCACCGATATCCGTGGACAAGCCCATTGGTGGAGAGTGTTTGAGATTGGTCAACTTGAAGGGAATCCACTACGTGTGCCGTTTTTAGTCGCTCTCTCCCCCACCCAACCGGTTCACATAGCAGGATAATTCTGAAATTTGCACGGTAGCTCCCCGGAGAAGCTGCACCGGCCCGACTCACATGGCAAGAGGCCCTAAGAATGTTATGGGGATTGGACATTAACTTTTATATACTGTTAAAGTCAACTGAACAAATTCACCAGCTGCTGAATGACGGCCAGAGTAAATTGACCCCTCGCTCGGCCACTTGATAAAACCCTAAAAGTTTTTATTTTCCAAGCATGATAGAATTTGCAAGTTCTGAATTCATATTTATGTTATTTTTGCAATTTCTATGGAACGGGATGCCTATTTAGCATTCTTTTAACATTATTTTTGACATTATACTAGTTGATGTGTTCAACATGTATTTGAGATCATTGCTTTTGACTTTTTGCTATTAAAAATATTTGACTCTATAGACAAAAATTGTCAAAACCAACACCAYGTTTGGATCAGTAGTGATTGATTTTATTCACAAAAACAAAAGGAAAAGAGCCAAATGTTCTACCTTTGCTAACGGTTGAAAATTCAACAACCATGTTTCCTAAATAAAGGAAATTTGTTCTTGAAAGTTTACGAATTTTCAAGAGTGACGATGAAGAATAAGAGATTGGGAATAGCTTGCTTCGCAATTTGGTGTATGTCAAGTCATCAAGATTGATTTCAAATCTCAACCCGTAAAAGACCGAGGCATATTTTAGGCATAAATTGTCAAAAGAAACCCACTTTTTAGGGCAGCAAGAAAAAAATGATAATTTAAAAAAAAAAATTAACCGTCCAAATTTGTACTAGTCTTCTATGGGAATGTGTGGAAAAAAATTCAGAAACTTTGACCGCACGGATTGAAAGATTACAACGTTTGAAGTTAGGTCAAAAAGTTTTTTTCCGACCTTGCCCAACAAGGCCTAGAAACTTTAACTCCTTCTAGAATGATATTTTTACACTACACAAAGTTATTTTTTTTACATTTGCATCTTGTACCATGTAAGCTATATACCCACCAAATTTCACAATCATAGGAAGAGTTTTGCACATGTTGCTCGAGCTTCACGCAAAGTTCAAGGTAGCATAACTTTTGATCCGGACACCCGATTAGAAAAAAAATTAGATTTCTAGGAAGAGTGTATATAGTTACACATTGTATCCAAATTTCATGAACATCCAACCAAAAATGACTTCATACGAACCTACCCGAGATTTCTTGCGTACGTTGAATAGATACTTGGTCTTTTAGGGGTTAAAGACATTATCAGTCTGTAGTTCCCTTGTGAATAAAGTATAGACAGTCTTGGCTCATTGGTAAACAATGTCAATCCATAAGAGTCTAAAGAGGAGGTGGTTGTAGATTTTGAATGGTTTTGGCAAAAAGAAATTATGGTATGATGAATTTAGACATCAATCTTTATTTTTGCAATTTTTCATTTCCTTCCCATCTCTACATGAACTCATTCACAATCTTGTACAATAACCATGAAGCACCAAGTGACCGGACACTCTAGTGGCATTGTCACAAAAAAAAATAGACAGAAATTGTTGTTTCAAGGGCACACTACATTCATGATGGTAAATAGTGTTACCCATACTAATTATTTTAGAAATGCTATAAGTTTTTACTCTTCATGAATATTTTTACGGAGTGCATGGATCCTAATAGTACCATAGTTGGGAAATCTTTGTACCTATAGTTGGTAAAAATATTCATTAAGCGTAAAAGCTTGTGGTTGTTTTAAATCAATTAGTGTAGGTAACACTATTTACCATCATTAGTGTAATTAAAATGAAAATTCCCCCCCTAGTGGACACTGACGTGGCTTAAGGAACACCGAGTGCCCAGCTTCCATATCAGTGCCCAATAAAAACTACTGGAGCTCCGTGCTATCCACACTCCACAGGCGACGTTTGATGCTCCGAGATATGGTGATGAACTTATTAAGTTRTATAATGCCCTCCAAGGCCCACARAGACCCTTGCAGRTCGGAAGCATTTTTCTACTATTTTTTAAGCWAATGCCTCGTCAACACGTGGAGCCTCATCAGGGGGCCTACGGTACCCTTGAGGGGCATCAATGATTCCCTCCAATAGAATAGAATACAAGTGAGGTTGTCTCTCATGCGAATTTGCACATTTCAGAGGGAGAATGATCACTCTCCAATACCGGCACTGGATTTACTGTAATTCTCAGGGCAAATACAGTATAAGGTGGGTACACCCCAAACCACCACAAATTGGTATTGTGCGTCGTTACTATTATAAGTCTATTGTCTTGTTCAATTGTGAAAGGAGGTTCCAATGCACCAAAGAATGCAACATTTGGATACAGTATGCAAAAGYTATGATGGGTTAAAGTTTGATTCTAAAAGCATTTCTTCTATAGAGGTACATAATTGAATTTGGAGATGTGTAGAGTATGAACATGATGGTTTTAGATGTGGGGCGAYTTGGAGGTGCCTACCTTACATCTCTCATTAACCATGGAAGAACATACCTTAGCGACCTTGAAATCATCCATTTTGATACTGTAGGAATCATTGGTTTCAAAAAAAATTCAAAAGCACTCATTAAAAGTCAAACTACTAGAGAGAAGATCTCCCATTTCAAACAAATTTTTTGAGGGTGAATAGTTGTGATTTCGTTCAACATAGAAAGATTTTTTGTCCCCCATCGGACGCCAAACATCTTTGTTGATGTTCAAGGGTTAAGTTAATCAGTGGCTCTTATTCCTACATAATACATGGTTTACTAGTAGAACTTCTTTTAGTGCAATCGTTACCTCTCTTTCCAATCGTGGAGTTCGTAGGTGGGTCCAATTTGAGGAACATTCTTTGTAAAATAGTGTTGGAAGTTGACATCTGTAGATGACCATTCATTGCACCTCTCTCACATGCAAAAACCTCCCTTCGTACAAAGTCCCATCACCATGCACTAAAGTGAGATTCTACAGGTATCGCCACTTTCGCACTTCATATAAAATAAATAAATAAATAAATAAATAAATAAATAAAAATGAAAAACAAAAACCCTGTCACTGAGCGATAGGCTTCTGCAGTTATCAACTCATCTGATGATGGGCTACGTCCTGCGGTGATGATCCATTTGCACAAAGGTTCATATTCTTGGAGAATCTGGCCCGCCTTGCATTAAAGTACACTTACTTTTGGATCTACGAATCAGTGGTCGAGCTTCGGTTATTTTTAGAACCTTGGTAATGAGCAAAAGTGGCGGGGAAGTTCAGTTGGTAGCTGGTTGGGGTGTAAAATTAGTACTCCCTCACTCCCACTAAAAGTTTCCCAAATTTTTCTTACAAAGATTGTAAATCAGTTTGATTAGGAAGCTTTTAGTGGGACTAAGGTAGTAACTCAGAAAGAACAAAATTGAATGAAAGCGGGCACTTGAAACAATCATCCATCCCTTCCGAAGAGTTCGGGATGGATGGATGAAAACCCTAAACTTATTGGATCCAGTCGACGCCAACAATGACGTTAATCCTCAAAGGACGGACTAGTAACCAAGGAAATCGCCTATTTTGATACCGTGGGAATCACTAGTTTAAAAGTACTCATTGAAAGTCAAAGTACTACAAAAGATCTTTGCTTTCCACACAAAATTCTGAGGATGAATAGTGCACTTATGTCCTACATAGATTGATTCTCAATCAACCATCGGACGCAAAAGGTCTACTTCCAAGTCCAAGGGTTGAGAAAAGTCCTTGATGATTCACGCTTTTTGGAGGAAAAATTTCAATGAAGAATGAGCTCAGAGGGGGGCCAATTATGCCGTGGAAACAACCCATTCTGCCACGAGAACAATACAAGAACAACAGATAACTTCTCTTAATGTTAAGGTGGGAGCATCCAATGGCGTCAATGTATCTAATGGCTTCAGTTTCTATGTAAGCCATTGATTTTAAAAGATAAATATATGAAGAACATAGATAGCTTATCATTTAGGTCAAATAAAATAAGCTATTTTTGGTCTATCTACATTTAATTAAGTTCAGGGCAGAATAATTTTCAATCCGGACAACCGATTAGAAAAAAAATTAGATTTTCAAGAAGAAGGTACACACTTACACATTGTACCCAAATTTCATGAACATCCAACCAAATATGACTTTGTAGGAACCTACCCGAGATTTCTTGCATACGTTGAACGGACACTTGGTCCTTTAGAGGTTAATGTATCCTTCAAATGCTTAACTTTGATTTGGTGACACATTTGAAAAAGACATACTTAACTTTGAATCATTGAGTGCTACTTTTTGCAGATTTTAGTATAGAATCCACCTATGCGAACATTTCAATAGTCTAAGAAGCCAACACTTTAATAAATTATAGAAATTACATACCACATCCAAAAAAACTAAAGGTTTTAAAGTTTTTATTTGCTAATACGACAGAAAGATTATATTTAGGAAAAGGTGCCTCCAACTATTATAGTTTCAAAATTTTGGGTGTTTCCATGGTATGAGATATATCTTGAACTCATATATCTTACATAACATTGTTAAGCGCCTCAATCCCCTCCTCCCACGTGCAGGTATAATTCCTCCAAGATACCTGGGGGAATTCAGTTATAATCTTATAAACGAGATTGGCTACGCTAGTGTAATTGCTTGTTGGGTGTGAGAAGCTAGAAGATTGGTTTATTGGGCAAAATTCCAAATTGGGGTGAGTGGAACCATCACTTGCTAGTTAGAGTCAAGAACACAATGTAGAATTCGGACCTTCTAGTTAATGGAAAAATTTTAGATGCCACTCCCTTTGTCCCAAAATGATCTTCTTGAAGTGATGTGAACAAAAAGACCCGTGAAATGAAGCTTTTCTATGTTTGAAGAAGTTGCATGGGTACAGTGTCTATATAAAATGTGGAGACTCATTCACTTAATTGAGTTGTTGATTTCTTAATTTACACCTTTACTTTCAAAATAAAATATAAAAATGGTGAGCCTTAGTCCTCATTGGCCCAGTATATTACGTACCATGGAAAACTTTACATAGATGTCCTAATTTGCTCATCATGAGTGCAACTCAATTCATGGAAATCTCCATGTCATTCTTAATATTGTATACAAATGAACCTCTAGGCAGTGTGGGAAGACATGAAGAAAAATGCAAGGTGCGGGAAATGCAATATTGATTGGGTACAGGTGCTCCATTAAAGACCCCAAAAGCTCACTTTTTCAAAGGGCCACAATTACATTTTTAAACTTATTCAAAATTGAAATTTTTAGAACAGTAAGAGTGCATCAAACTCTACTTATAACTCAAAACAGATTGTGAAAAATGTTATTTTTTGCCTTAATTTATAACATTTTGTCTAACAAGAAGATCATTTTGGGATGGAGAGAGTATTATTTTCAGTGACCTAGTAAGTTCTCATTCAAGGATTCCACATTCAAGGGAGAAAAAGGGACCCTTAGCATGGTTAACAATGTTATGTAAACCTAGGTTAACATTGATGAGGTAGAAATTCATTGTCACCCTATTCTTCACCGGCCAGGGTGAACTGACCCCTCATTGCCCTATTTTTATCACTGAGAAAAACACTGAAATTCTTTTACCTGCCATGTATGACAAAATTTGAAAATTTTGAATTCATATTTGAAATCAGAGGCCCCAAATTAGCTAGGGGATGTG
Organism: Pleurozium schreberi; assembly: GCA_006891605.1. Lineage (NCBI taxonomy): Eukaryota > Viridiplantae > Streptophyta > Bryopsida > Hypnales > Hylocomiaceae > Pleurozium > Pleurozium schreberi. Next base: position 29,878 of record VACF01002481.1, on the reverse strand, counting down.
AAGAAATACTAAACTGACACGGCACAAAATAGGGGGCAATTTTTACATTTACCTTGTGGCAGGGGCAATTTGGGGGTCAGTTCACCCTGGCCATGCTTCACCCTAGGTGTGAATGCAGTCTAAGGGGTTAAGGGATTTCACTGGCCGATTCTGCAATTCCTTTTTTCTGTGTGGGTCAGACCTGACACTGTCTACGGTACTGTGAAAGTAGAGTGGCCTTCAAGAGCCCTAAAAGTTAATCCCCTGTTGACTCTGCCGGGGGAGCTACAGGAAAGGCCTTTACTTCTTTCGATCTTTTTCTGGGCAAAAGGGGGGTTCGTCACCATCCCTATCGTCGTATCCTTCAGCTTCGCGCGCTCATGCAGCCACGTACATGATCTGGAATCCAATGCGTGCCAATGATAAGATCCTTAACTTACCAGTTGTTGCCCCCAACATCGCCATGTCWTGAGCTCAGAGAGAGAAAGTGCACGCGGACAACACAATCCGTGCCATGTGCATTCCCTATCGACCGTTGAAACCGAATTCTGCAACGCTCCTTATTTCATATTTTTCAAGCGGCTCACACTTCATCGACTGATGAGATCCATCAATCGACAACCAGACGTCATCGCCTATCTCCTTTTCGGCATTCTTGTGCTGAGCACACACGCATCCCAATGTACTCGTGAAGGAAGCCAATCCATTTCGGTGGAAGCGTTTAAGGTGTACGGAGGGATATTCAAACGAACATCAGTCTTAATCACAATCACGGCACTCTTCACTGATCTATGTCTGCGAGGGACACATAAGTGACTGCCCAAAACGAAAGAAACGACCGCGCAGAAGACAACGTTAATCGCGAAAGATAGAGGGCAAAATTTTCTTTATTCTCGAAAGAAGCTCCAACTCAATGTCAACTTCCCCCAATAAAAATTTAGGAAGAGACGGGAACTCGGATCAGCAACCGACTGTGTTTGCTGGATTGCTCACCGCACCTGAACGTAGCAGCGACAGGTGCTCCAGRAGCAGCATGTCAACGCCATTTCAGGGAAAATTTATGATTAGTACTCTACAAGAGAACTGAGTAGTTCTAAAATCTCCTTATCCCTAGTTCTCCAGCCATGGCCGATACTTKCCATTTGCGATCGAACTGGATTGAAAGAAGTTCACCCGTCTCTTCCACTCAGGAACAAAAACACCGACTCAAAATCTATTTACAAAGCCTCATGCATGCAGCCGATTTCGGTGCATTACAATCACCAGACTCAAGCATTCACCAAGCCACAGGACAGTGCCATTAACAGCACCGCTCCTTCTTCTTCGTCAGATGAGAAGGATCCGGAATCCAGCGCCGGCACCTTCCKGTCCTCGCTGGGGGAGAGAGGCGACGCTCTGAAGGCGCTTTTGGACGACGACCATGGCTGCCAAGTCATGCAGCTTCCGGACAAGAGGCTCTCAGACGTCCGGTGAAGCAGCGATCCTCGGCTCCTCTTCCTTGCCTTTGCATTCGCCGGAAACACCCAATACTGCGGCTCATCGCTCATCAGCTTCCGCTTCGCCACTTTCGTCGTGGGTGGCGGCGACACCGGCGATTCCACGCCTCCATTGGCGGCGGATCTCCGCCCGGCCTTCTTGAAGCGGATGCCGCACGCATTGCAGAGCGACTTGGGTCCTCCCGGTCCGTTCCTCCAAAGCGGAGTCTTGGACGTGCCACAGTGCGCGCACACGCGAACGAAGCTGTCGCTGTCCTCCATGCATTGCTCCACCTTGGTGTCGGCGCTTGAGGGCGACCATGGCTGACGACTGRCTCGACTGCTGTAAGTCTGATCCTCGATCGTGCCGAACAGAGACTTGGATGTGTTCACTTCATCCTTGTACGAYGCCCGCGGCCACGCCTTGAAGCCCCTTCGACCGCCGTCACTGACGTGAGCTCCCCTCTCAGGCACCTGCAGGAAACACTCTGTAAGATACGGATATGGTTGTTCCGACTCCAAAAACCGGTACAGAATTGGACATTCTGCACGATCACGGATTGACCTAAGCCTACAAATTCACAAGCACCATCATGATGACGAATTGCACGTCGACCCTTATCCTAAGACTTATGCGGCAGATTAAGAATTTTACCTGAGGATAATACTCGGGGAAGAGGTCAGGATCGCTGCGATTGCTACTGCCACCCCAAGACAAATCCTGGCCTTGCTCGCTAACGTGGCKGGACGGCACCTCCCGATCGTGCTCGGATCGCACTGACAGGGACCAGTCCAGGTCTTGGTCGGGCGATCCAGCGCGAGAGAGGCGCGCAGGAATGTCCGTCCGGGAAGTCGTGGACCCAAGTGAGAGGGTGCAGTCCACAGCTAAGGACAGATTGCAGAAGCTGGGTTCCTCCATTCCCTTCACCGATCCTTTCAGCATAGCCGCCTTGCTAGCACTACGATCGCATTGCACCGGTACGCCAACCATTCTCACGTCACGAATTCACCTTCAATCACCAAATCCTGGAAACCAAACGTGGATTGAAAACTGTGCACTCAAAGCGCTTCTCTCACACCACCGAATCGCCGTCTCATGTTCGACTGCACGCGCGGCGCCGGCGAATAATTCTCTGTGGACACCAAACCAGTGAGACAGCAACCACTACCTCCTTGTTCTCCACCCCGGCAATCGCTGTCCATGGAATCAAATCCCCGCACTCGACAGAAACCCCTCCGAGAAACACAAAGCACTGGAAACGACCACTTCGCTTGATCACGCCGAGGTTCGAATCTAAAGCTAGTTTAGTACAACACGCCTGACCAGGGAAATTGACGAGACAGGCTCGCTGATCAATGAAATAGTTCTTCCAAGCCTAGCTACTGTAAGTATGCCTTATCAGATCGACGGAGACCTCTATCCAATCACCGCCAACGGAAGAAGAAAGGTCCGAATGATTACACAACTGGGGAGAAGTGCTGAAGGGAATATCTATACTGCTGGCGAGGTGCGGATCAAAAGTGCAAGCCACTGCTAAGCTTACGGACGATCGGGGAAAGCAAAGAATAGCGGCGCCCAGGCAGCCGACCAATCGGACCCTGCTCTACGTTATCTAGTAGATGTGGCTCTGGATTCCTCTCATACATACGACCCCTCCCGMCGGATGAATACTTMCGGAACGTAGTGGAGATRGGATGAATGTCRTCTGGAATGGGATGAACGTTGCGCTCGTGTGATGTGGGGGTTCATCCCCGAGGGGCCTTATCTCTTCGTCGTCGTTGGCCTGCCATCCGTTTTTTGCAGGGCGCTCTTGATGACCTGATCTGGAGCCTCGCTTCTGAAGCCTAGTTGGAGTGCCCTTTCCACACTTGGTTCCGCTTTCTGCGCATCTGCTTTTTCTTTTTCCTTTTAAAGATGCAAAGMAAAAAAGAAAAAGGAAGGGGGAAAACAAAAATACAAAGGTCAGTATGGATCCAATAGGGGTGGGGGACCAAAGGTCAATGTCCTTGGGCTTGCTTCCTACCAAGAGCATGAACTCATGGTTGGTTCTAGACCAAAAGAAAACAAGCTTTGCATCTATTAAAGTTAAGGTGTATACACCTAAAACCAATGCTTTCAGTAGTTTAGTGGTCAAAATGATGAAATTTTTATATAAAATTGTTTAACCCGTAAAGGACCATTGTCCCTTCAGAAGACAGATGAGATTTCACGCATGTACCTACAGTCTCAAATTTTGACCTGATTTTTTGAGACTTTTTTTGAAGATAGAAAAATTGATCARCTTTGTGGGAATATAAATTTTTTTCAATCAGTGCCCGGGAACAAAAATTATGTCCAAGTAACCTCAAAACAAGGGAGAGGGTGCAACCAAAAAAATATTTAATTTTAATTTTTTTTTAAATTCTCATAGATTGTATTTTTTCCTACATAAAAAGATTTGATTCATTCCATATGGATTTGTTATGAGAAAGTTACGGACAATCTTGTTTTTTAGGCAATCTAAGCATCTTTTTAAAAAAAAGAAGATGTAGGATTCGTTTTTGAATGCAATTTTTACAATTTTTCAAAAAAAAGAGTTTGACGTGGTTTATTTTGCTTGCAAGAACAATCTAACCATTGGGATTAGTGTGTTTCAATTCCATCTTTTAGATATTAATAATTTAGATTTTTCTTCTATCTTGTACCTACTTCTACTTAATAATTTTTTAAAGAATAAAATTTATGCTTTTTTATATTTTATATTTTTTCCTAGACCCTCAACTCAATTCTCCACCGTAAAGATTTAAAGCTCAAAATTGTGTAGTTCAAAAATGTAAAGTTCAAAAGTTCAAAGTCAAATAATCTAGTCCCGCAATGTGTTGGAAAACCTGTTTTGTTTTTGTTTTTGTTTTTTTGGTCCGAGATTACCCTAAACTACTGCATGATGGTGAAAAGGCACCCAAACCGAATGAAATGGTTGCGGGTCAATACCTGGCAGTGATAGGTGGTTTACCTGGCGCGAAATCAGCCTCTCTACCTGACGGAAACCCCATGCACTGTGTTATTCAACACTCTTGTTCCACAAAAAAAAATGTTTTTTTTACTTTAAACTCAAGTATCTTGCAATCTGTGCGGTTAAAAATTTTGAAATTTTTACCACATATTCTCATATTAGTTAGGTATAAGATCTTACGGTTAGATGTGCAAAAAACACAATTTTCAAATTTTTTTACTCTTCGCTATAAAAATGGCAGTTTTGAGTGTGTGTTTTTGTAGAAAAATGGCCTTGGTTATTTAGAGGTTAACTCTTTAGTGCCTAAGGTGCCTTTGTTGGACTCATTTTCACTCAAGTTGTAGTTGCTCTACAATGCACAAAATCAAATATACTGGATTTTGTCCCGATTTGGGAGCATGCAAGGAATGTAAACTTATTTTGTTAAACATTTGCTTTAGTTTCACATGAATCTAAAGACAAATGGAACTTTTTGTGGGATTCAAATTCCCTCCTAGCTCACTTAGATTCCCTCCCAGTGAGTTTGATATTCATTCAAAATCATTATATATAGGCTCATTAGATGCATAATATCCTTGCCCTCCTATTCCGTTCATGCCTTGCTTTAAGGTGGACCATCAACTTTGAATTATTTCCAAAATTTGAATTAAAACTACCAAAGTAGGCATGCTCGGCCCTAAAGGGTTAAGAAACTCAATCCAAGTTGTTTCATGTATTTTCAAAACTCACATAATATTCTATGAATTTTTCAAAGTCAAAAGAACATGGTTCTTGCTTGCTCTTTTTAAATTGTCACCCTTCCTTGAAAGAACACTTCAACTTCCATTGGTTGAACCTAAGAAAAGGACTCTTCAACTTCCATTTGTTGCTCTTACAAACTAGTGGCTCGTTTGAAAAACACCAAGTGCACCTTTTTGCCCCCTCCCTCAATTGGCGATTCAAAAAACTTAGTGCAATTAGGTGCATCCGCCTTACCATAAGGAAGCTTGAGTAGCAACATTACTCAAGCATTGAGCCACTAGTATAGGGATGGCGACTCTCTTACTAAAGTTTCTTGTTGTGGATTGTTTAAAGTCATTTAGCACAGTAACAAAGCTATTATCATTAAGAAAAATGTAGATGGGAGATCCCTTATCCCTTAAAAGTCTCAATTCATCTCCAAAATTGATGATTTCACAAAAATCATACTAAAGTGCTATTTGAAAGCATATTTTGGGATTGATATACAATTGAAAATTATAGAGTAAGAGTTGTGTATTCCGTTTGTACGGTTAGATTCACCAATACTATCACCAATATTTTCTCATAAATTTTGAAATGGAAATTTCAAAATTCCTTCAAAATTCAATAACAAGCAAAATGTTACCATTTTTGGAGTATAATTTGTTCAAATGGATTTAAAACAAGGTTCTCTTGACATGGTGATTTTTTGAAATTTTTGTGTTCTTCAAATCTATGACCTCATTATAGCAAATGCAATATTGAACTAAAGTCAATGCAACTTTTGCTTGGTCAACCACTTGACATACTTGCAAATTGGTCATTTTCAAAAAATATGTATTCTAGTAATACCAAATCCAACCTTTAGATAGAACAAAAAATTGATATAGTATCTCCACAAATTATAAGAACTTTCATCCAAATAGTTAGGAGGATGAAACTTTTCCAATCTTTTCAAATGTCAAGTTCTAATGTCAAATTAAAGAACTTTCATCCAAATAGTTAGGAGGACGAAACTTCAGTTTCAATCTATTCATAAATATGCCAGGTGATTGATGACACTTGTCATAGCCATCACAAACCTACATGCAATCCCCTATACACACGAAAATTACTTCATACCAATGATATTAATAACAAACAATAATGAATTTAATGCTCTTCAGTCAATGCTTACTCAATTGTTAGCAAGAGTGCAAGACCTTCAATGTCTTCATGTCTTTCACTTGTGAAATATACTCCATCTATAAGTATACAATCCAACAATTGCGAAATTCTTAAAAAATAGCTTATGAAGATGTATTACCCTCTCATGACAGAAAATGCTCCCAATGTTGTGATGCTAATTACTTCATTATATAGAAATATTTACTATTGTATATTTTTATTGGTTTGGGCCAAGATTACTTGGAAAAAAAACAAAAATAGTGCGAGGTTATGGTAAGAACAATTGGCTCAATGATAAAATTTATTCTTCTAATAAGTATGCCACATGTCCACTATTTTATCATAGTTCAGGAGGATTGGTATTGGTTGACCATTTAGATTTTGTGCAAACTTTGACTAGCAATGCCAAGCACTCTAGCTACCCATGTAACTTGGCAAGTCTTATAGTTTTTGAATCGTGACCAGCTAAGGCAACACGTAATTCAATCAAACAACTAAGTCTATGACTTGGCGATCGTTTCTTCGTCTTCAAAATTTTTATTACCTCCATTTAATGACCATGATATTCCATTCTCTTATTTTTTTTAATGAGAAAGTTTTTTTTATTTGAAAATCATTAAATATTAATGGATAGAATAATGGATGAGAAGAGGTTCATGTGGTGGATTTTGGAATTAACCCTATATCCCAGGGTAAACAAGGTAGATAGGATAAAAGTCAATCTTTTTTGTTCTTTACTTTCACTATAAGAAACATGTGTTTTATGTAATGTTTTCATCATTTTTTGTGATGCATTTTAGTGGACGTTTAATAAAACAACTTGTGTTTTTATGTCAATAATTACGTCTAATGAAACATTTGGAGGAAGAAGATGCCTACTTATCCTCTAGACCCCTGAGGTAAATGGAATCAGCTCATGTACATATCACATGGGCCTCCAAGCACTATTGATCTAATGAAAACACCTAAAGGTAAATTCATAATTACTTCTAAGGCTAAGAAACCTCAAAGGTGTAAACTTAGAGGTAACTACTTTTATCTCTTAACTTTCAAATCCTAACATACAAATAGAGTCTAAAAAAACTCAAATCAACTAAAATTCCAACAAAACTCAAATAGAGGTAAAATTTGAAGTCAAAGAAGAGCGCTCCTCCATTTGCAAAAACTTGAGGATGCTCTTGATAGTGTTTGCGATATAATCTGCACGTTTGTCTTTTATTAAAGGATTGACCGACCCTTTCAACCAACATTCATAAACAACTTTTCACTTAATTGGTCTGACCATATAATAGTACTAGTCATTGTTTAGGCCCTCATAACTCTCTCCAAATGTCACTTCTTGAGTTCCTTGTTCAACACATCCAAATTGAAGTAGAATCACCAAAGCACAAGTGTCTCTTTGGAAATTACCATGTCAACATTGCTCTACGTGAGGTTTCTTTGGCGGACAAGAAGGTATGGCCTCATCTTGCGAATGGGTAGGCAATGGTGTAGAAACCGCCACTTGAGATGGTTGAACTAGCAATTGTGATAAGGAAAGCCCTAATTTTTGCATCTCCATAAAAACCCTCAAGTTTGAGATTATAATGTTGAACTTTAAATCCACGCACAAATTCTATAAAACTCAAAGAAATACTCCAAACTGGTGAAACTTGTTCATGGCTTTTGTCTTTTAAACAATTTTATTGGCGACAAGCGTCACCTTGAAGCCACTCAAAGCATCACTAGTAAGTTTGTCCTCTAAATCATAGAATCTCTTTGAATTACAAAATAAGTGCACATTTTATACAATGTACATATTTACATCACAACATCAATTACATAGATCTTATTGTAGTATAAATCAATCAAGATCGCATTTGTGGATTCATCAATGGAAATTGAGGCTACACACCTCAAAATCAAATATTTCTTTTACACAATCCAATGAGAGATAGACATCTTTGTAGCGAGTTTTCATTTTTAAACTACATTCTTGTTCAATCAAATAGTGTGGATTTAGTTTGACGAGGTAACGGTCATTGAGTCATTGGATGTCCGTTGATGTCAAAAATTATTTTATGATAATAATATATTTTAAATTTTAAATGATTTTTTTTAATATTTTTTTTTTAAAAACACCTAATTTATCTCAAAATTCTACAAATAAGAAATACAAATAAAATTCTAACGTTACCTCTGAAGTTCCAAAGTCCCTGTCTTTTGCGAAACTCTTGGAATTTCAAGTAAGCTTGTGTAACCTCAATATTTGACTTGATTTCTTGAAACTTTTTTTGAAGATAAGAAATCACATTAGCTTTTTGTAATATAGTTTTTATTTAAATTGGTGCCTAAGAGTGAAAATTATTCCATCCTAAGTCCAAAAAGTAGTTCTCTAGACAAAGTTGGTTTTTTATATTTTTTTAGTTTTTTCAAAGATTCTATTTTATAACATTTGAAGCTTTAATTTAGTTCATTCCATTTGGATTAGTGATGTGAAAGTTATAAATTTTTGGTTTATGAGCAATACTTGCATCATCTTGAGAAATTAACTTCTAGAATCCATTTTTAATGTAATTTTCACATTTTTTTCAAAAAATCTCCACATAGGTGACTTTGCTTGCTAGATCAATCTCACTGCTGGGATTTATTGTATCGCAATTCCATCCTAGAACTATTAATTATTTAGATTTTTCATCTATCTCCTACCTACTTCTATCAACAAATTTGTTTAAGAATGAATAACAAATACATTTTTTGTTGAATATTTTTCCCAGCCGTCAACTAAATTATTCAACATAAAAAATTATAAAATCAAAAGTAAATAGTGCAAATTTTTTATTAAGTAGATTCAATGTCACAAAAAAGTAGTCGGTCAAGGTTTAAAAAAACTTATTCACTTTTGAATACACTTAATAGAATCAAAGTTTCTAAAATTTCTTCCACGTATTTTTAAGATGGTCTAATACTCTAATGCACGATCTTATAATTAAATATGAAAGAAAGACTTTTTTGAAACCGTGTGCAATAGTAATAATAGTTTTGACTTTTGTGTTTTTTTTAATGTATAAAAGCCTTGGTACTTTACAGATTAAATATAGATTGAAAATTTCATTCACTAAATGTATATTATAAATATTTTTAATAAATGTGTACATAATAAAGATGTTAACATTATAAATGAAAAATTACAATGATTTTATAAATAATATTTTTTTCCCATAAATATCCAAATTTAACGAGTAAAATCATAAATTATAAAAATGCTAATATCAATTATATATTAGGCCTCTTGAATAATGATTTTTACTACATATCTTACAAAATATGAATTATTCAAATTTCTAATTTTAATTGAATTTCATACAATTTGAGGGTTTCAGCCTCAAATAAAAATTATAGTTATAGTGATTTTGTTCTTATTAATTTTTAGTTTGGTTATTCGGTGGAATTTACTCTAATCCTTGAGTCTATGAAGCAAGTGCATTGAAAAAATTGTTGTTCAAGGCACCCCTACATGTTTGAAGTACTTTGAAGCATAAACTCTACATCGACCTATTTTTCACWTCAATAAAGTAGGCGCATTTAAAATCATCCAAATATGTTGCAACATGAAATCTGTTTTTTCTTCCACTTCAATCTTTGAGCTTATCAAATGGTTGCATTAAATTTTTTGTCAAAGTAACCATGTTGACAGTCGACTTGAAGAATGTTGAAGCACGAACTCTATTTTTTTTTGTTATATAGTTTTAATAGAATCTACTACTTTACTTCAACATCATAAGATCTTTTGATTCACTTATAAACACAAAATTATGTAGATATTATCAAACTTGGAGTATTATGCAAGGACAAAATTTAAATTTGGTTATAATTTGCCTTGAAGATCAAAGCCGAAGGAGTTCTTGATGTACTGAATAAGTTGCAAGTTCTATTTTTTTATTACTTTTTGGACTTTGGACTTGTTTTAGGTAATTTCATTAGTTAATATACCATTTCATTACATTTTTTGCTTTTAAATTTATAACAATAATTGTTTTTAATGAAACTAATAAATGTTATCTACACATTTCAATTTAGCCTTTAAAATGTATCTTAGTTTCAAAATGTAAGATTGGAATTGGAATACATTATGAAAGGCTACATTAGCTTTAAATTGATACATGAACATATGACTAGTGAATTGATTTCGAACCCCTAAAGGCCTCATAGAAGTCCTATTAGCTTAGTTTCAAATCTATGGATGTGATTATTTTTTGTATAGAATTTTAATATGACATTTTTATAATTGATTGAAATATTCACAATGAAAAGAATCCTCTCAAAATTTGAAAGGTCACAAAAACTAGCATGTTTTGCATGGATAGAAATACTATAATTATATATAAGAAGATTCTATTGCTTAGTTTTTTGTTATCACCCAACTTAGTCATGGCTAGCTTAAGATTTTGAAATAATCAACTATGTTGAAGATTTATAAAATTTAAGTTATAAAATTTGAACAATTTTACATGTTGACATTTATAATATCTAGATTTCAAAATCCCAAAATTTTAGAATGTTCATACGTACGATCTCATCAATATATTTGAGTTTATGAATTGATAATTTATGAATTTATGTATATGGAGAGTTGTAGGTGGTAAATTTACATTTCTAACTTTCTAGGCTTGATCTATTAATTTAATGTATCAAATTTTCATATAAATAAGAATTTTAAATTATAATATAATTGAAATGAATTAGTCTATACTAAAAACTATAGGAATACATACAATTTTTAGAATGTCAATTATATTAATATAATAATTTTAATTTTTTAATTTTTAAGATTATTATTATAAAAATAAATGAATAATTAAATTCCAAATAAAAATATTAAGTATTTTAAGTATCTTTCAATTCACCTATTTAGAGCCACCTTTTACGATTTATTGTACTTGTACAACATTCTCTTTATAGCTACATTCATATGCACTTGCCTCTCATCGCCTCCAAACTCAATCCAAAAACACCTTTCATTTTTTATTTTTGCAACCTTGGATCCACACCTATGTAGACCCAGCTATCAATACTCACCTTTACTTCTATAAACATTCAACTTTTTCAAGTGCGAAGCTATGCATGTGGATAAGTTGCATGARTGGAAGGCAACACCAAAAGAACAAAACACTCTATGTTCAATGCCATGAGGATGCTAAAGATGTCAATTTCTTGGTAGGGCAATTTTTCATCAGGTTATATCATGAATAGAACAAGGAATCCTACATGATTAATCACTTTTCTAATGTCTTTTTTGTTGTGAGGCAATTTCTAGAAGGGGCAACTTCACATTTTGTTGCATGCGGTGACTCCTTGTATGACTATATTAACCTTTCATCGCCCGAGCGCCCAAAATATGGCCTCTCCAATGTGAAAGATTGCCCTTGGTTGACTCTTATAATCTTTGGAACGGTACGGTCAAATCATTTTCCCATTTTCCCATAGCTTGGAGTACGGGTCTACTTTGAACCGGTACGGTTAGTTTTTGTAGATCTTATTTTTAATAATAGTTCGATTGGAATGAGTACGAAAGGGTCCAAATTTTGGTGAACATGAGTTATGCGCTCAAGGGTTAAAGATTGGCTACAAATCCAAAACAATAGAAAAACAATTTTAGTAGGGCAACTCCTTTTAGGGTGGCTTCGGGAATAGGTCTACTATTCTCAAGACAACAATACACTTCATGTTTGATTTGGTGTTAACCAATTTATACTAAAACTTTTTTAGGGCAAACATTGGCAAAAGTTTCTAATTATCTAAAGCAAAAACATGTTTTCTAGTGGTTTAAATGTTTAATAGTTATCCTTTATCTACAATAAAGATGTGTCCCTTATCGTTCATTCAAAGTCTTTCAAAGGAATAAATTTTTTTATTATTTTACTTGAATTATATATCTTTCATTAGAGAAAAAAAATTCTAATGGTGAAATTCCAAGGCCAAAATTGATGGAAAGTTCTACAACATTGAAAATTTGTAGATGTATTTTGTAAGCTTATTCCTTATCCATTGAATACAAAAAAGATAGAATAAAAAAATTAAGGATAATTTATGGTTTATTAAAATAGAAGGTGAAAAATATAAAAAGAAGAGATTTACAACAATGAAGCTCAAGGAGATCATGTAAAAATAAGTTCTTYAATGCATTGTTTGTGAACCAAAATGAAATAGAGGATTAACACCATAGAACTCAAAGAAGTTTAGACAAAAGGGGGACAAAACTATGAAAAAATCAATATGAAAGACCTAAATAATTTATAGAGTATGAGACAAAATCCCCTACAAGTTTGAAACTTTTAATTAAAAATAAGAGCTCAATCATATAGTAAAAATGATAGAAAATACTAATTAATGATTATAGCCTTTGAGTTCTATAATAATTACTAATTATAACTAAGGATTTGTGATATTGCGCACAACTATTAATGATTGTCTTGCAAGGAAGAGATATAAATCTTTATTTTTATTTGTTTAGAATTTTTGGTCAACATTTACAAAAAAATGACACTACAATACACAAACAAAAAAAAGTAATATAAAGTAATTTAAAAAATTCCAATGACAATGTTGGTCACACCAACTCAAGTTTTATATGTCACTCTAAGTAACCTTTTTGAATAAACATCATCAACAAAACAAGTTTCTATTGGAATACAAAAGTGAAGGTTGCTCGTAAGAATTCAACTTAGTGATTATTGGAATTGGGTCTATAATTTTAGAATGTCGTGGTTTGCTTTAAATTTTACAATATTAGATCTATATATAATTAGATCTAAAAATATATGCAATTTCTTTAATTTGTTGTAGTTTTTTTTAATAAATGTACAGTTATTGAATTGAAGAATTGGGCTCAAAAACAAAAAAATTATTAGGATCTAAATTTATTAGGAAGTTTTTTGTTAGAATTTTAATATTTTAATATTTTGACTAGTTAAATTTAAACTTCATTTGGAGACATAAGAAAACTATTTTTTTGTAGAAGGAACTGGAATTTTAGATTATGATGTTTATATTTTAGAAGTAGATTTAAACTTTTAGTGAATTCTAAAGGCAATATATGTGGGCACTTATAGTCAATCTAGCCTTCTATAATGTATTTTTGTTGCAATCTTATATTTTCTATAACACAAATAAAAAATATCAATTAATTTGATAAAACATTGACAATATTATAAATTTAAGTTGAAGAATGAAAATAAAATGGAAATATACCAAAAAAATCTAATTAATTTGAATTTATTTTTACAAAACATGTCGTAATGAAAGAAAGTATTAGCAACAATTTTTATGGAATTATTTATTGTTTATATCCAAAACATTCTTTGATCTTTAAATTTAATTATCATTACAATCTTACTTTTAAATTTTGTACAATAGATTAACAAAATCTTTACAGTATAGGATTTACTGGTATTGTAGCCTTCTAGTATTCTATTTGAAGCTCTTATAATTGAAGATACTTTTCATGCTTCATGTGCAATAGACTCAAGTCAAACTATTTTTGTCTTTATTTTTAAATCATCACTATGTTGTGTGAGTATGAGGTAGAATGATAAAAGTTGAAATACTTTAATTCCTAAAGATTTTTAATATGTTTAGGCCCAAAATTGCTTCAAAGTACTTGAACTCAAATAAAGCTTGTAATCTTCTTCAATATTTATTCATCAACCCCTTCAGTCCCAAGGCCATTTTTCTGTCAAAAAACACTAAAAACTGCCATTTTTGTTGCATTCACCTAAGAAAACAAGAAACGATTTTTTTATTAAAATCTAACCGTAGGATCTTGTATTTCCCTTGTCTTAGATCATGTGGTAAGAATTTCATGAAGTTTGACCGTATAGATTGGAAGGTATTAGCATTCAAAGTTGAAAAAGAAAGTTTTTTTAAACAGTGGCTTGCAATTTCAGATGACTTTAATTGCCATTTGTTGAAATTTTTCGAACAAAAGACTTTGAATTTAAAAAATATTTATGTTGAAGAATTGAGTTGAAAGTCTAGAAAAAAAATTCAGAAAAAACACACTTGATTTCCAATCTTTAAGAAATTGTTAAGTAGAAGTAGGTCCAAGATTGAAATAACAACTAAATGGTTAATAGCTCTAAGATGGGATTGAAACACAATAATCCCAATGTGGTGAGATTGTTCTAGAAAGTGAACTTTTCCTTGTACAATAATTGTATTTGAAAAATTGTAAAAATTGCATTCAGAATTGAACCCTATAAGTTTTCTTTTTTAAGAAGATGCTTAGATTGCCCGAAAAACAAGATTGTCCATAACTTTTTCATTACTAGTCCAAATAGAATGAATCAAAGCTTCACATGTAGACAAAAATATATGGTTTCACGAAAAAATTAAAAAAAATTAAATTTGAAATTTTGCAAACAAAATTCTACTGCCCACCAAGTTCACTTCTGGGGGTTCTGGGGTATAACTTTTGCTCCCATGCATCAATTGAAATAAAATATATTCCTACAAAGCTAATCAATTTTTTTATCTTCTGAGAAAGTTTTTAAAAGTTTCATAAAAAATCAAAGTCACATGAACCTGTCTGAAATCCAATTTGTTCCTCGATGGGACAATGAGACTTTAGGGGTTAATAAATCCAACTATAGGATCTTTTAGTTAGTGTACATCCTTCTAAGCTTTTAGAATAAGAAATCTTATCAATTCCAAGATCGAGTCGCTTGAATTTCAAAAAGAAATATTCTCAACTCCTCCCAAATGGTTAGATTTCATCTTTCAAACTTCTTACACAAAAATGAGTAGATTCTACAACTTGTCACTCTTCATAATRAATTGAAGAAATAAGCTGGGAATATCTTCAAAAGATTGCAAATCATTTTTTTTAATCAAATTCATGCTTGATAAAAATATTCAGTAGAAAGAAGTAGAGAATGATTCAAAATACTAAATTGTTAAGAATTTATTTATGAGATTGAAAACATCAATCTGAATGATTGTACCAATGTTATACTTTGTGATAAACAATCTGCATCCACTGTTTTTTTTTCAAAAATATTGAAAATTGAGTTAAATAGAGGACTTCAAAGTTTATCCTAGAGCAGAGATTACGTAACTATCTGCAAACTAAAACTCCTCATAACTTTCATCTCATTCATCAAAATGGAATGAGTCAAAGCTTTCCACTAAATATAAATTTAGCAAAGCAAAAGTCTAATATTTAAGTATCTTACCTATTTGAAAATTCAATTTCATGATTGACAAGTAAAACATACTAAAAATCTAAAAACCGTAAGTTTAGAATAAAAATCAAGAACCATTAGTAATCAATAGATAATTAATTAGAATCTTTTCAAAAAAAATTAAGGAGTAGTTTAAATCCAAAATCGTTTAAGGGATCTTTTGAGGATTTCACAACTGCTTTAAACTTAGAAATTAAAGGTGATGAAATAGTTGGTTTTAGTTTAGTTTAGATTTGGACAAAATAGTGAAGGGTATATGATCACTTCAAGTAAAACTTGAAACTTAGAAACTAAAATTGATTATAAGTCCAAACTTGAAATTGGAAAGTGAATTTGCATCAATAATTTGATATCCAATGCAACAATTGGAAAGTGAACTTGCATCAATAGTTTGCATCAATAGTTTGATCAACATAACGTCCTTGAATTTATCATATATATTGTCATAAAAAAACATTAGTTGTTGCATTTTGGAGTGAGTTGAGCAGTTGTTTTGCAGCCATTATTGCCTTGTGAGAGGCAATAATTTGTCATCAATATGAGTCATATGTAGCTAGGTAGCTATACTTTTTTGAAAGGGGGAATGATATTCCTATAGCAACAAAATCTCATAGCAATGAAGAAATATAAGCTTACAACTCCTATAGACCCACCATAAGAAATCCATGTTTTAAGTGACAAACCCAAAATTTTTTAAAGGGATTGTAGATGATGTCTAATGCAACAACTTCATGTTTTTTTTATGACAATATATATGATAAATTKGACGTTATGTTGACATAAAAAGATGGAGTTGTTACATTGGACGTCACTCAAAATCTTTTTAAAAAAATTGGACTCGTTACCTAAAACACAAGTTTCTTATAATGATTGCAGGTGTGCACCTATGATTAACCATTTGCATCCAATCCAAGAACTCGTCCATGAACAAAGTTTAAAAGCTGTTTTCTTCGTGAACGTGGTATAGGTAGAACCTCTGTAATTGCATGGTGGTGGGACTATGAACTAAGAGATTTTTTTTGCATTTACAGAGGCCATAGGATCACATGTCTTTTCATCTTCAATCATGCACATAAACCAACAACTGTCTACAAATCCTCTTATTCATGTCGAATTGTCCATTTCATTTGCAAAATGCTAAGAGAGGTTTAGACCTCAAGAAAATAGTTACAAGTATTCATGCACATTGTAGGTGAGAAAAAGAGGCGTCTTCAATTCACTCTGTTGAAGTGTTGGAGATCCAATTACGTGAGCAATTAATTATCTCAAGAGAAATTAAATTAGATGAGGTGAAACACCTTAAACTACAAAATGAACATATGATGAGTTACAGAAGTGAGTTGAATGTGAGTTGAATGGAAGAATTGAAGAAGTAAGTGAAGAATGCTTGCAATTAGAAATCGACATGTGGATCGAAATAGAGGTCTTAACCACTAAAGGACTAAGGTGCCTTTTTTAGCAACATAGATATTTTGGGCAGGTACATGTGATTAGAGATTTTATTATTTCTCTTTGAAATTTTTACGCAACATGTGGACAAGGAATTTCTTTGAGCCGTCCAATTTTCATAACTTTTGACTATATAGTTAAAAAGTTATTGCATGATATGTTGTTTCTTTCTCAACTTGGGTAGTTCGGGTAGATCTAAAAGAATCACTTATTTTAGAAATGAAAATTTGAAATTGATTCTTTAGATTAATGCTGACGTCGACGCGCGCAAACCCTGTCAACAAATTAATAATATAGTCTACGTACATGTAACTAAATAGGAATGATACTCGACTCATTGCAAACCCTCTAATTGCACTCTGCAAAATTTATATTGCACATTTCAAAATTATGTAACATGCATTCAAGGATTGAATCCTCAAAATCTGCCGGATTGATTGACGGAGTTCGAGCAAGTTGTCTGAGCTAGTTCCGTCTTTGATCAAGTTGTTGTGCGTACGTCTTTCTTGCTCAGCGGATCGATCGAGTCATCCACAGATCGATCGAGTAGCTGAAGTTTAATTCAACTTGCTAGCTAGCTAGTATATATCCGGCAGACCCTCCAAGCAAATCCTCCAAATCTGCTGATCGATCGATCGAGTCATCCGCAGACGGGATGTTAATTAATTTAGCAAGTGGAAGTACTATTCGGACTGCCTCTTAATTGGTCAGGGAGATCGACCAGATCGATCATGAAGTGCACTCAAAACCTGGCTTCCGTTCTTACATCAGGGGTCTCATATGCATGCATGCAGTTCCAGGTGTTCAAATTCCCGGTGTTTCCCACTGTATACGCACCGGGAAAAGTGAGACTCACTGGGAATTTGAACACCGGGAACTGCAGAATTATGAGACCCCTGTGTATGCTGAAGCTAGGTTCAGGGCATGCATCCGTGATGATTCATCGATATCGATCGAGACCGTACGTACTAGATCGGGACAGACACCCTTAATTAATTATATATTATTAGCTAGCTGAATGCATGTTCAGCAATAATAATTGCATGGAGGATTGTATGAAAAACTTCACTTTATGGTGAATTTCGTTAAAGTGGCAGTCATTCTGCAACAATCAGTGTGGTCAAAATCTGGGCCACCTCATTGCCAAAAAATCTCTGCCACCTGATTGTCAACCACACTGATGTCACACTAATACAAAAATACAAATGTGGGGTGGGAGGGGAGTCAATTACAAGTACCAATCTCAGCAAATGAGAGAATGACATGTGTAACCAATTTAGTTTTATTTTAAAAGACTAACAACAAATGGAAAAATGACAAGTGGACCCCTTTGGAAAAGTATTTGTGGTTTTTCTTGAAATTGGCATTTTCTCACTATCCACACATTGTACTCTCAATTTTGCAACCACATTTAAGGAAGGGTCTATTTCAGGAAGAAAATACCAAAGCATGCCAAAGGTCGGATTTTTGAAGTTTGAACGAAGTTAAGATGTATCAGTTCCTTCACCCATGAAGTTCATCATTCGCAAGGCTATCCATTCGGCATTGTAGGCTTGGCTTCAATGGGGCTTGAAGCTCTTCAAATCCCCAAATCCCACAGCATCATGAGTTTGAAGAAAATGTTGGGACAAATTTCTCCATGCTCATCACTTTCAAGCCGTCATTCATCAACCTCTACGCCTTGCTTTTTAGTCTTTGCCTAGCAAGGAAAGAAGAATAACAACTGCTCAAAATTACAAACAATAACATACAAAGACAATCTCATATGTTGACCCTTGTTTCGAACCCATCAATTCCAATTCCAATACATTGTCAAGGTAGCTCAGTGTGTTTCTTTTCAGTGAATAGTCAATACTGTTACATTGCAATTTCAGCAAAGTGCTATCAATGTGAGATTGTGAGTTTCTAATGTGAAAAAAGAACACGGCAAGAAGRTAACAAWCAATSAATGCAATCAAAAAGCTCTGATAAAACATTGAATCCCAAGCACAAACCACAATATGACTCCAACCACGACATTCAAGAATCAAATCAACTGCCAAYGCACTTGTGTCCYACTTGCARMAAACCCTAATCGTCKAAAACAAAACCCGAAATYCCGCCATTAAATTGAGGAACTGCAACCAATTGTGCCCACCATCYCAACGAAGTTAAATGTCTCTGCTCCAAGGCTAATAAACCCGAGTGAGTGAGGGGATCAACAGTAGGAGAGACGCTGTGAGTAGCTATTAGGGTTTCTACTGTATCCGACAATGAAAAAGATACACGATGCAATTGAAATTTCACACGGTTGGAAAAGAAAGCAGCAAAGCACGTAATCAAAATCGCCTTCAGGATCAAAACTTCAGAATTCAACAATGTCTCTGACTAATTGAGGGGTCCAACACGAAAAATTGAAGCAGTGGAATCCTTAGACATGAATCAATCGGATTTTATCTCCTTCTATAACAACAAACAGCATGCACTATGCTACAATGAAAATTAATGAAATGTACGATCCAGTACTATTGAATTCAAATTTTCAAGGAAGATAAACGATGCATTCAACGAAGAAAAGTATCGAAACTGTCGCCAATGGCAACGTCTTCAAGGCGATGGAGAAATGGATGGCATTAGGGTTGAGTCCAAGAATCCTAGTTCTAGCAGCACATTCAAGTTCAAGTGTTCAACACGTCCATCGGCAAACAGAGAATCGGGCAATCGACTGTCACCGACAAGATTCAGCACGAGATGCAAATGTGCTGCTTCCAAGTCATGGACGCAATGCATTTGCATCTCACTTCACTAAAAGAAGAAGGTTTCATAATCCATCGTGACATAGAGCTAATATCTTGCAATCTACATGGTGGAAATTTCTGAAATTTTTTCCACATAATTATTCACAAAATAGAGTACTACAAGATCCTAAGGATGCATGTGTCAAAGAGTGATATTTTTCAAAAATTTGGTACTTGTACTAGAAATGGCAGTTTTGAAGTAGTTTTGGTGAGAAGTGAGAACATAGTCAAGGAACTTTAGGGGTTAAAATATAATGATTCATATGTTCATTTCTATTGTAGTGCAAGAAACACSATAAAGAGAAAGTCAAAGATAATGCTCTACGGCTCTAAAATTGGTCCTTAGAAAAGTGGACAATACATATTGTTAAGATTTAACTCTAAAGATTGTAAGAGGATTGTATAATCCAAGAGAATAGGAGGGAATGCTCTTATCTTCATTAAAAATAGGCTTGAACTACTTGAGACCTTTAAGCAAGTTGAAGTTGATTGCTAATGTAAAGAACCAAATTGACTTTTTTATATCCCTTCATTGAAAAAAATCAAACTATATATTCACATACAAACAATGTACATAGGAAAATTTCATCCAATGCAATCAAAACAAAACAAAAGATAGAATAAATTGTGGAAAACATAAAGGCATGTTTATATACAAGAAGTTCAAAAACTCACATCTTTAGGGTTAAAGAATCGCAATAGGAGTTTAATTCATTGTGGAAATAAGGAGGGCTTTAAGAGTTGCATGAGAAACAAAGTGGATCATGATCAAGTAAAGGATCAACTTTTTTTCTAATGCAACTTTCAAAGTTAGATTAAACCATGATCAACTTTGCACCTCTATGAGATTATTATCTTTTATTCTATATCTCTAATGCTTGAATTGATTAGAAAATTGAGTCCTAAAGAGTGCAATTATTCTAGATTGGAATGATTTATTTCATTGATTATTAATTTTACTTACTTACTTAAGGTCAAAGGAAAAACACAATAGAAATCTTTGAATTGGAATTTAATATCAAGTGAAAATTTTAGAATAATAAAAATTCAAAATAGAGCACTTTATACACCTAGAGTGCGTAATATGACACTTGTGAATCAYGGTCCACAATTTCTCACAATCCATTTGTCCTTACCCTATCTACGCAAAGATGTGGTCACTCAAGTTTCAATACAATTCAAAGCCTTGCCCTAGTTTTTTTATTTATTCAGAAAAGACAGACAACTTTTCTCACAAATAAATTTGAATGTGCCTCAATTAACCCTAGTAATTTGCTTGAACGTCTTCCCTCACAAAATACTTCAAAMAAGAAAGTGAAGAGAAAAGAAGGAAAGAAAAAAAGAGATGAGAGCAAAAACTTGAAGAAGACAATAAAGAACAAGAGTGGAGGAAGAATAATGAAATCAATAGCATTTGTACAATTTAATCCTAGAAGGATGGAAAAGTACAAGCCAATGATTTCAGTTTCATTGTCCATCACTATGTTTGTTGCTATTTTGCAACTAGATATGAATTCAAAATATTTATGATTATTTTTTAAAGATGAAATCATATGTTTGSCACAAATTACAAAATTTTCCAATTTGGGGGGAAATTGTGAATTTTTCAAGAAAATAATGAAAAATTTAATATAAAATGATAAATATTGTTTTGCTGCTTGCCACCTTTCCAAGTTCACGAACGGAGGCTGCTGATCCCGCCCCGCTTCAGGGTTCAAGTTGAAAGTTCCTAGACCCTCGTTCAGTGTCGTGAGCGCCCCGACGCGTTGCGCATTTGAAGTGTCGAAAATTTCGCTCAAGTCACCAGTGGGAATCTGAAACGCGGGATGCAAGTTCAATGTAGTCTCTGGCCGGGGATGATTTCTAAAGAAATTGAGATGAGCTGGGATGCCGCCTTCGAATCCATGCGAATGATGTGGGGCTAAACCTGAGGACTGGAACGGAATCAACTGACCTCCCTCGCCACCCTGGCTCATTGACGAATCCGCGCGCATGGAAGGCTCCGCTAACCCGTAAGGCGAGCCTTCGCTGGAGCTCAGAAACCCCACGCTCGTAGACGAGAATCCACCGTGCTGGAATCCAGGTACAGAAAGACTCTCACCGTCAGCGCTGCCGGCGCCGCTGTTAGAACCGTCCGGCGTGCGTGGCTTAGTGCGCTTGTTCTTACGACAGCCTCCTCCGACTGGAACATTGCGGAGCGTCCCCCCCGCGGTCCAGTAGCGACGACAGCTCTTACAGAAGTGGCGTGGTTGGGTCAGGCTGTAGTTGTTRTAATAACAGAACTTGGTGTTCAGGGATTGGCAGCGCGGGCACGCGATGACTTGATCAGGGGGCTTSAGGCGTCGCTCCTGCATCGCTCGCTGCGCGAATAATTGGGAGGCTTTCTTTTCCTGTTGCTGCTGTTGCTGCTGGGCCTGAGAGTCATGGCTGGAGCTACTGGGAATCATGTCCCAATCTCGACCTAAGACAGCTACACTCATCAAAGCACCTCAACATTTACCGTAACAAACGCGGGGTTCGGAAAACGCCACCTCGACAGACACACAATCGCAAACTCCCGCTCGAGGTTTTCTACCACTCCAAGCACCACCGTCCCTGCATCACAAAAAAAAAACACAATCCATTGTCACCCCCAGATCTATAACCCGTAAAAACGTTCTCCGGTCACTACAACTCACCTCCGATCAAAGGATGCAAAGAATGCACTTCACTCCAAAATTACAAATAGACCTAGACGACAGTCCCAACCCCATTCACTACCCTCACTTTCCGACTCGTTCCCCGGCTTCCCTCACGGGAATTCCCACGTGATTTCGCGACACCCAAGGGAAAGACCCGAGCGGAAGGCCCAAGCCAGAATTGGGAAGCCCATCCGCCCATCTTATCCCACAGCCTGACAATTAATGGACTATCTGATTGCGACAGGCCCCAGCTAGTCACCCTCACAGTTATCAAATGACGCCTCCCGCCGTGGCACGGCCTGGAGCAATTGAAGGAGAACACCAAAGACGAGACAGGTAAGGAAGGACACAAGCCGACGACCATCATGGGAAGACCCAGGCACTCAGGCAGCAGTATTAGCAGCCAGCAGCAGCAGCAGCAGGAGTGATGGATGAGTTACCGTTGCAGGCAGGTCTGCGGAAGTCGAAAGGGCTGAGAGCTCCGTTTCACATGCGCCAGTCCGTCGTCCTCCCAATTGACAGCAACCCCCACTCCGCCCCAGGATGGAGCCCCAGCTTGAAGAGAGTGACGACGCGCGACGTCGACCAGGACATGGATGGGAAGTCCCCGAACGAGTGGTACCTTACTTCCTCCCAGCCACGGCAATTCCCACAATCACCTCTCACTCGTACCCCCCAATCCCAGCCAGTAGAAACTCATGCAGGGTCGGCGTTGCAGGCTTTTTCAGAGCCTGGGGCGGGTTTCGTCGGGAGCGCGGGGGTTGGATACCTTGTTATCAGCTTAATAAGTAAAGAGGCTGGATGGCTGGCTGACTACGGGCGTGGAGGCGTGGAGGCAGTGGGTGGTGGATCGAGATTGAAAGGGCGGCATCGGCAGAGGACCAGCAAGCGGGAGAACGCTCATTCAAGGCTTGGCTGGCGAGCTGATGAGCTGGGACTGGAAGCCCGCAGGGAGTCCAGGAGCCAACAAGGAGGAGAAGGCGAGGGATGGCGGGGGGCCTATACTCACGTGGGCGGGGATCGACCGTGCGATAAAAGGTGCGAGTGCGCGCATCGCGGCCGTGCGACGCTGGGATCTGATTAGCCAGCAGGGCCGCGTGCTGCTGCGGCCCAGGTACGGCGCCACGCACCGCACGCGGATTGGCTCCCCGGCAAAAGGTAAACCTCCGCCCAAGGCCCGAGACCCGCAACACCCCGAGCCCCAGTAGAATAGGCTTGGTCTGCCCACCCCAGGACCCCAGGACCCACCCCCGCCAGGCCCTGGCTGCCTCCCTTCTTCTTCAGTTCCTCTCCTGGCCTGCAGCCTGCAGCGGCCTGGCTGCTCTGCTCACACGACAGGCGCTGCTGCTGCAGCTGCCTTCGCCTGCCACCTCCCTTCCTTCGCCTGGGCCCTGGCTAGCACTAGCACGAGACTCTCATCAGGTATCAACGCATCAGCAGTAAGTTACCGGGAGACGACGGGTACATGATTATATTGATTAGGCTAACTTCAGTGGCATCGCCCGGGGGAGCACCCCGGGTCCCGGGCGTTCGGGAAGGGGGCTCTTGGCGAGCCACTGGATATTCTCACTTACAGTGCAAATGAAGTGTTCCTCAAATGCGCCAGGAATTCACTCATGCCGGACAGGGCGATCATCATAGAGAACCCTCCAACCTACTACTATAAGTTACTTTATAACTTATACTGAGAACTACTTTATAACTTATACTGGGAGGCAGGGAAAAAAAGTGGGAAGAAAAAAAAATATGGTAGGGTCAAATGGTCATGTATCATGCACCCCCGCCCTCTTTTCAATAAGTGGCAGTTTGACAAGGGAATCGGAAATGCAATGTATTTGTGTTGGCGAATCTCATTGAACACATGCTGGTCTGGACTTTGCAAACAGACAAGCCCAATGAGTCACCAAATGAAATAGACKGCACTGGCTTTTTAAAACACACCTGAAATGAGACGGCCCTTGAAGAGCATGCACCGCACCCAATCGATGGATGGATGGATGACTTTCTCTCTCGGGTAATGTAATGCAACAGAAACATACAAGCAAAACAAAATAGAGAATGCATCTAACTTATCGGTCCAAAAATTGAATCATATTTGAGTGAGTGTGGATGACTTTTTGAGTAGTTGGTCACGTAGTAGAAACAAACAAAATAGAGAATGCATCTATTGGTTCAAAAATTAGTTCAAAAACAAAAATGCATCTATTGGTCCAAAAAATGAATCATATTTGAGTGAGTGCGGAGGCGGCGTCCTTCAAAGGCTAATAATATCTAGATACACCATCCCAATTGATTTCTTCTTTTTTAAAAGTAGGAAAAAATGGATTTTGAAGGATCATGTAAGTATTYCATGCAGACATGATTGTTCTGAAAAGGGGGACTTTGTTATATTTATTAGAGGTCTTTGGAATCCAAAAGAGTCTCTAAATAAATTTTTCTCACCAATTGGTCATGCTTGTGTRGATTAAGGGACTTGATACTACKACATTTGACATCATWATTGAGTGTTCTTGTTGTTCAMGAATTGGCAATTGAATTCACATGGACAATTGGTGACACATACACATAAACATATCTATGCCTTTTTTAGCTTWWTCCTTGCTTTGAATCCTTTTACAYRAAGATAGGCATCTTTTATGATTGCTTCTCGATCTCGTWTTATACACCTTCAAATAAAAATAGTAGATATAATTGAACTTGTTTAGAGAGTGCATGGAGCAAGTTGAAGCATTCCTTACACAATTYGAAATACTTTCAATGAGCTTTTTCATTTCYTAAGGTCATTTTTACATTATYAAAGTTAACAAATTGTTATTGTCTTTGCTTGTGAAATAATAAAATYTTATAAGTAAACTACCCCCTTAAATACTAACAARTAATATATGTACARACAAATAGATGTATGTAGAAGCAACCAAATGAAAAATTAGGAGTTAACCTTTCTAATTACCTCGGCAAACCAATTAATAAGTGTATTCACATCTAKACATTTTCATTTYAACCTTTTTGGAAGTTAAAAGAAACTACGAGATTTCCTRCATGTGCAAGGGTTGTGATTGGCCATGGGATGTCCAAGGTTTCCCACCTATGCACAAGACAATGCTCACTTCTACTGCACTCTCGTATAGAAAAACAATCTTCATTGGAATCTTGAAGCTCTTTTATATCCCTAAACATGGGTGGTAAAATAATCACATATTCATCCAAATGTGCATACATTCAATCAAATGGAGCAATTTATTCTTTGTAGATGTTTTTAACAGTATTGGGATTTCATTTGATGTAGAAAAATATATATATCACCAAATATTTCCTCAAATTTCATTTTATTCTTTAAATATCTTTTGAGCTAATAGAGAGTAAATCATAAATCTTGTATCGTATTGGTGAACGGGGTCAAAACTAGGTTTAACTAAGAATAAATTAGTAGAAAAGAAACACTACACCAAACTCCATTAGACCTCAGTTTTGGTGCTCCAAGGAATTTAGTCCCATGTTTTTTCCAAACTCCAGCTCCTAGTCCCACATTGCACACACGCTATGATTAACTCTATTAAGTACTCCAACCTACTATGGTAGAACAACCCATCATGGTCAAATGACCCATGAGGGACACCTAAAGAATGCCCCGATCATGGGGAGGTTCCAATTGAGGACATTTCAGACCAAAATCAATCAATCTTACTTAACACTGATAGAGTGATTACCCCAACTATTTTAGTGTAAATTATTATAGGAAGTGATTTTTTAAGGCCTTCTACATTAGAAAATATTTCCATTGCTTTAAAAGAGTAAAGTGAGCATTATGGATAAAGTTGCATGATGGTTTGGGGATAATCTACAGACTTATTTGAACTGAGCACTACCAAAATTCAGAGAAAATCCATACCTAGTTGGAAAAATATGATTTCAATTGCTCTCACTATTTATGACACTTGTCTTTTTGTTAGGGGAAAAATGAAGAAATTTCAGCAATGGCATGAGGTTGCAAACTAGCAATTCTTCAGACCATGATGGGCTGTTTTACCATAGTTGCAAATGAAGCCTAGATTCCAGGTTCGTTTCACTCTTGTATCCCCTAATGAGTAATTTTGTATCCCCTAATGAGTAATTTTATGATTTTTGTTCAGATAAAGTTACTGTAAGCTTAAGTAACTGGCCTGGGTAAGTTATTGAGTAGTCCTTTCTCCCCTATCATCACACCTCTCTTAATGAGACTCAAGATCCATGGTCCACTAAACCTCCACTTCCACCCGCACTACCGTATCATGCAAGTTCCCAATTTAATACGCTGAAATTGTCCAATCATATGTGTTCCTAATATGACAAAATTCTAAGGATATAGGGAACTTACAAAGGAATGTGGAATGTGCAATTAGAGGACTGTTGGCAATACAGGCGAGAGGGGGTCGAGTGCAGTGCAGTGCAGAGCAGAGCAGAGCAGAGCAGTGCAGTGCAGGCCTCTAACTTAAGTGGGCTTCTGGATTCTTCATAATGGACTGGACTCATCATGCTCATCAGAGCATAAATTCAGAGTACCAGGGGGGAAGGACTATCTTACACTAGATTGGTGGGGTGGGGAGCAATGACTTCACCTGTACTTGCCATGGTGATGTCATGGGGGCTCCCGGGCCTACGGGGTCTTAGAGGGGGGGGGGGGGGGGGGGGGGGGGGGGGGGGGGGGCTACGTGGGGTCCGCGGGCTCCGTCGTCGACCTCCCGCCATCATCATTTTAGAGACTTTGTTGTTTGCTCTGGATCCACGAGCACCTGTCCTGTTCCCATGGACAACCATGCTCCTCCGTCCAAAGGAGGGGGTGGGAAAGAAACAAAGGGATACGAAACCGCAGTTGTACATACACACCAGGGCTGGTGGAAAATAATTCTGAAAAATGAATGTCAAAAATATCAAGAAAAGTATTTTTCTTTCACAAAATAAAAAATAAAAATAAATAGTTCATGTGTTTTGGAAAAAAAAAATCGTATGGTGAGAAAATATACATATTGACATATTTTCTAATTTTAGCACGTGTTGAATCTTTGTAAAGAGGTGTTGACTATAGCCTAAATTTATGATAGTTGCATAAAAATACCCTAGATATTGCTACAACTCAAATTATAATGTGTATTTTAGTGTTTTGGATATTTTTTTTTTGGTTTTACTAGATATTATCCTACAATTCTGATATTGAACCATTTTTTCAAGTATTGAGTTTGAGTTTTTTTCTCTACTTTTCACTCCAAATAGAATTTTTCTAGATGTTTTCAGCAATTTTATTATAATGCTTTTAATTTGCAACTGAATTTTTTCCTCCAATTCCATCAGCTAACAATGAAGTAATCAATGATTCTCCATCCAAACATTATTGTATTATGTGGTTCTGGTATACTTAGATTTTAAGTGACCCAATTTATTCTTTTGTCAATTCAGACGCTAATATCTTGCATTTAAAAGATGGAAATTTCCAAAAAAAATTCTACAACTTTTGTAACTACCATATTACAAGATCCTACTGTTACAAGTGTCCCAAATTTTTTTTTTTCCTAAAATTTGGTACTTATACTAGAAATGGCAGTTTTGGAGCTTTTTTGGTGAAAACATAGTCACTAGCCTTTAGGAGTTATTTTAAGCCGAGTTTGACCTTTATCGTAGCATAACTTAAAATTGGATCCCACAATACACCTACAATTATCTACCCTTTTAAAAATTTGTAGTATATTCATAAAAGAGACCCAAGCACGCATTCTAGAACAGAGGATCCAGAATCTCCTTTTTGACTCCCAACACTGAGCCAAAGTTCCAAGGTTTAGGGTTCCACGGAGTACAATAATAGGAACCCTGCTCCCAACCGTCTTTTTCTTTCATTCGGACCAGGCATTTGAGGTGCTGACTTCCTTCGGGGGCAGCCATAGTTTCCCTTTCCCTCCATGCCCAACGACCACGATGCAAGCTAACTTAACTTCCATGATAAAAATAAAAATAAAAATAAAATCTAAATTGTTTATTAACAGAAACAATAACTAAACTTTTGATTTCGGAACCCAATGTGTATTTAWTATATTCGACTAAACTCGACCAACTCAAGCAATCCGTCCCCTGTAATCCAGTCTGTAAACAGTAACTTAGCACCTTTTCATTATAAAGGAGTTTTCCCAAATTCCCCTCCAACATGCCCCCCCAATTGCTGCCTCCTTTTTCACTTTCCCTGATTATTTCTCCACTTGTAAAGTGGCCCCCATTCATTGAAAGCCAATCGATACCCCCAGCACAATTTATAGGAGCCTTTTATCCTCAAACTGAGGGGCACTTTCTCCGATGATTACCCCCCACCTACGGACCTAGGCCCCTAGCCCCTGATCACCGATGCTAGCATAGGCTAGGCYAGGCTCGGGAATAGGCTACGTCCTAGGCTAAGCTGCCCTTCGTAAAGGCTAATTTTGGACAATTCAAGTGGGATTTCAGATAATGCGCAGCCCCCGAATCGGGTCTGGCTCCTTTTCGGTGTCCGCAGGGACTCCGTTCACACCGACGGTCTTCGAGCCTCCTTTCTCGTGGGCGTTTTTCATCCTCGGGCTCATCCATGGGGGATGTTTTTCATCTGGTCGGGTCGGGGTCCAGCGAGGTTTCATCCGTCTGGCGGGGTCCTGGGAAACGTGGTCAAACGGAGATCTCACGTCGGTGCGATGCCGCTATTCCTCCGGCGCTCCAAGGTGCGTCCAGCGCCACTTGCAGGGGAGGTGATGATTAAGCTTACTTGCCGGGCTCATTCATGAGCRGAGCAGCGCGTGAACAGCTTGTCCCACGGCGTGCATCCGCAACCACCCCAGCGTTCCGGAGTTCCCCCKGGACGGTAATTGGCCTCCTCTTGGGCCCCTTAGCTAATTTGAGGCCTTTATTGCAAATATGAATTCAAAATTTCCAAATTTTATCATGCTTGGAAAATAAAAAAATTAAGCTTTTTCTTGAGTGAGGGGGGCAATTCACTCTAGCCCTATGTGGAGGAGAAGGAGCCCCGGGTTTTTTCCAAGGGCCCAAGCAACACTACTAGAAAACTTCATTTTTGTTGTTGTTTTGGTCGTGCTGATCGTTCACTCTTATGTTGATTTTGACAAAAATCTATTGAAAATCTCCCTATGCATCCATATTATAAGTTTCATCCTCTCCTTATCAAAATCACCCTATGCATTTCCTCTATTATGAAATTTTCATTGGCTTCTTTCGTTCAACTTCAAATTTACAATCTTCCACTAAAAATATGAATGTAAATTCCAAATTTCATTACATTTGGTAGGCACGGACAACGGAGAAAAGGCTAGGCACCACAACCAACCCTAAAGCTATACTCGCACTCACCCTATTGAAGCACTCCGAGTCCCTAAGCTGACAATCCTAAAATAATACCCACCACTACTCTAT